>SJYC01086612.1:0-20235 GCA_006408675.1 Madoqua kirkii | reverse complement strand
TAAAATTGCTATGCTGTTTTCCTTTTATATAAGTCTCCTGACTAAATTCTTAAATCTTCCATCTTGACTGTTTTAACAGAAAAATATTTTTAGTTTGACAAGTGTTTAAGTTGTTTCCTTAGAGTAGCTCAAGAAAAATATGTATATAATTATATCAGAATTTT
This sequence comes from Madoqua kirkii, assembly GCA_006408675.1. Taxonomy (NCBI): domain Eukaryota; kingdom Metazoa; phylum Chordata; class Mammalia; order Artiodactyla; family Bovidae; genus Madoqua; species Madoqua kirkii. Next base: position 20,071 of record SJYC01086612.1, on the reverse strand, counting down.
ACTATCAAATAAGTCCTCCAAAATATCATAACATTGAAATGTAAAGAAATCTGGAAAAAAGTAAAAAAGATCTTACTAATGCTTTATTTGGAAGTCATTTTTTAATGCAATACTGTGTAAGCTTATGTAGCCTATTATATCTTAGATACTTATCTGAGAGACTTTTACTCTTTAGTTACCAGCATCACTTTAAACAGAAATAACTATACTGCGAGTTATGTTTTTAAGTGATCTTAATTCACTGTAAGCCAAGGAAATAAATTTTACAAATCACAAGTATCATGTATATTAATAGTTCCCTGTGTTAAACATAGTACCTAATCTTTCAGAAAGAAAAAGTTCCAAAAGCAAGTGGAGTTGTTGGTCCTCATCCCTCCTTTCTTCCTTTCTTGTTTCCTATCTGCCATTTGGTCATGTCTTAGGTTCACACTGTAATAACTCCTTTATGAATCATTTCATTTTGGAAAATGTTTTTCAGTATTCTTCAAAGTGTGTGAAAGTAGACTTCAATCCCTGTTCCCCTTGTGCCTTGCCTTCACAAACAGATAACTTTCTTTGTGTGTTTCCAGTCTGTCTGCATATACAAGCAAATACATAATCTCCCTCTTCACATAGATGATAATATATACACATCATACAGTTTCCATCTCAGTATACAGAACAGCATCTCTGTGTGGTTTTTTTCCCCTTACTAAATGGCTAGTATTAAATGAATGGCTATACCATGATTTATTTAAACCCCTTCCCTATGCTAGTCAGAAACCTTGCTGTTTCGAACAACGTTGTAATGAGTAGTTTTGTCAGTACATTTTTCCTGTGTATGTAAAAATATCTGTTGGATAAATACCTACTTGTAGTATTGCTGACTTGAAGAGTGAGGGTGTGTATGTATGTGCAAAATTGATTCAATTCAGTTCAGTCGCTCAGTCGTGTCCGACTCTTTGCTCTCTATAAGGATTATACCATTATACCATTTTTCACCAGCACAGTAAGAGAAGGCCCATTTTCCCACATCCTCACTAATTTTGCCTTAAATTTTAATGTTTGCCAGTGTGTTTAGGGAAATAATATCACATATTATAGCTTTAGTCTATATTTTTATTATGAGATAGAGTATTTTTTAATGTCTTATGAATGTTCATGTGTATTCTACCCATTTTTCAACTGGGGCTTCTTGTCTTACAGATTTATAGAAGTACTTCATATATTTTGAGGCATATAGTTAGAAAGGCCTCTCTCACTCCAAAACAGGAAAGAATTCCTTCCTAAATGGACTTTTTTAAGGTCACTGATACAGATATGTGGTTGACTTGGACAAAGGGAATCTGAGGTAGGAGAGGGACTTTATATTGATGGTATACCTTTTTGTGTGTACCTGCTGAATTTATTTGGCTCAGAGGGTAAAGCATCTTCCTACAGTGTGGGAGACCTGGGTTCAATCCCTGGGTTGGGAAGATCCCCTGGAAAGGAAATGGCATCCCATTCCAGTACTGTTGCCTGTAGAATCCCATGGATGGAGGAGCCTGGTGGGCTATAGGCCATGGTGTTGCAAAGAGTCGGACATGACTGAGTGACTTCACTTTCACTTTCCTTTCACTGAATTTATTCTATACCATGTACTTGTATCTCCTTTAAAAGTTTTATTTGGAATACTTATAGATAAGTTGCCCCCCGCAAAAAGAACTGCAGGGAGGTCTTATGTACCCCTTCACCCAGTTCTTCCCCCAATGGTAAAATTTTGCATGACTATGACACCTGAAGTCCGTAAACTGACATTGGTATAATCCACAGTGTTATCCTTTTTTCCGCTTTTTAAATATTCTTTTCTGATAGAAAATTTCAGGATTTTGACCTGAAATTAATTAGATGAATGTAAAACATGCTAAGGGCATTGGTGAGCAGGGTTTTTATAGATGCTAAAAACAAATATTAATCTTTGTATATTTAGCTGGGTTTTTAATATTTCCTTGGTAAAAAAGCTTTTTTCACAGTAAAATTGAGTACTTGATAACGTTTAGTTTTGTGAATAGCCATTTTACTTGCTTGCTTAGCATGATAATAGCTTTTATGGTCCACAGAAATCACTTATTTTGTGTTACTGAGAATAAAATCTCCATGGGGACTTTTGCCTGTGTTTTTTAAACCATGAAATTAAACAGATTGTATTTACATTGGTAGGACTTACAGTTAATAATTAGGATACATACAATTTGAGTTCTTAGCTTAATTTTCTGTTAATTTTGTCTAACAGTTTATTCTTAACCACAGAGGTTTGCATTTAGCCAGAGACTGTATAAATTTTTATCTACATGGCTCTTTTTTGGAAGGAAGATTGTTACTTGCTCTTAATTGTGAGAAAATGTACATATTTTTAAAGTTCCTTTTACAGAAAGGGTAATAGTTTTTTGTTGTTGTTGTTTTAACCTTGATAAGCTTCCTGAGCTGTAGATTCATTGGATTTATTCTTTTGCAATCAGCTACTTAACAGTTACTTTCTAAAAATAAAACACACATTTCTTTGAGAGGAGGCAAAATGTAATCCAGGTTAGAATTAAACCATTTCTAGCACTAATGATATAGAGCTTATTATGAGGGGTGGGCAAGGGGATGAAGGTTGTAAATGATGTATTGGAAACAGTATGTGATTCTTGAGGACTGGCCTCCAAGAAAGACTATAGCTTCTACTTTTAAGTTTAAAAAGAATTTATTTTACCTGGTTTGGGTAAAGATGCTTGAACCTTAGTGTATGAGATTGCCAATTCAGTCAAATAAGTTCTTATCACACATTTTATTTTGTGATTTGTGGAATTCCTATTAATTGTATTGTGATTCAACAGAGAAGATTAGGAGGGTCTTTGAGTAAAGCAAGGTAATTTTTAAAATAATATTCTGCATATGGATCCATATAGTCTTAAGGTACCTTCAACTTTCTAACAAAAGAACATTTTAGTCCTTAGCAGAGAATCAAACTATGCCAGTTGTCTAAAGATGACTGAGCAAGTGCCTTTTCCTAGAAGCCTTGTTTTCAGACTTGAACCTCTTCTAGGAATATGCTAGATAAGGTAAATGGCATGTTATGAACATAGTAGGATCTATGCTTGTGGTTTCACAACTAAGTTTAAGCACTTTTCACAGTGCACGCAACTCTGTATTTCTTTTAGGTCATTATAGATAATTGCTTTCTTCCTTTCAGAGTCTTAGTGTTGTGATAGGAAAAGCATGTGTTTTGACATTAATTAGGTTAGGTGGGCTTCCCAGGTGGTGCAGAGGGTAAAGCGTCTGCTTGCAATGTGGGAGACCTGGGTTTGATCCCTGGGTTGGGAAGATCCCCTGGAGAAGGAAATGGCAACTCACTCCAGTACTCTAGCCTGGAGAATCTCATGGACGGAGGAGCTTGGTGGGCTGCAGTCCACGGGTTGCAAAGAGTCAGACACAACTGAGCGACTTCACTTTCACTTTCTAGGGTTGTGTCTGAGTAAGTTACTAGGCTTCAGTTTCCTCAACTGTGAAATGAGAGTATTACTCAGGCTTGGAGTAAGAATCACTAAAGTGTGTGGCTGCTATGAAGTGAGAAGTCATTTGCGTTCCTTTCCTCTACCTTGTTGCTTTGTTAGTAAGCATTTGGGGGACTTCCCTGGCACACCAGTGGTTCAGACTGTGCTCTTCCACTACAGGGGTCGCGGGTTCATTTCCTAGTGGGAGAGCTAAGATCTCGCATGCTGCACAGTGTGGCCAAAAGATAATTAATTTTTTGAATGGCATTTCTATTGAGAAGAAAGACAACAGTAGTCAAAGTGTAATAGTAAGAAATTTGCACTATTTTTATCTTAAACAGTAGTCATGATGTCTCTCTCCACGTTAATAAGGAAAAATTTTGATTTCTCATAAGGAATTTTTCTTAAATATGAGATCAAGTTAAGCCTAACTTTGCCTTCACTGGTTTTAATTTTTAGAGAGGAAAGACGGGATGATTTGCAGTCACTGAGCTGAGAGCATGGATGAAAGAGTTAGCCTATTAAGAAGGATGCAAATGTAAGACACTTGTGAAGACAGAGCGAAGTCTCCTATCTGGCCCCTTGTCTTCTCAGTGAGGTTGCAAGTAATCTAATGTGATAAGAGTAAGCAGGCCTGGGGAGAAAAACTGTGGTGGGGAACCAATTGTGGTAAATTAAAAGATGAACAGCGTGAAAGTCCAACACTGATACTTAAGTTTTAATTTTCTCTTAAGTTTTACTTTTCTTATGAATGTGATTGTAATTTATTTAGAGCACTATCAAGCTCCTTTTGGTTCCTTTGGGAGCCACAATTCCAAGAAACGAACATTCATTATATAAAAAGTAATAGTCATTCTTGTGTTTTTTCTCACAGTTCTATATTTCTGTCCATTCCCTCAGTACCCACAATTTTTTATTCATCTAATAAATGCTAATCCGCCTATTACTTTATTCTAAAAGAGTGACCCATAGTAAATGGAAAGTTTCTTTATGAAAATTATCCCCTTTTGTAGCACTGTATAGTTTATCAGAATAGTTTAAGGAACTCAAGTTCGGAAACTGGTTATTAATCGACCAGTTATAGGTAGTGAATGCAATAAGAAAACAAAGCCTTATACATTAATACTGACCTAATACTGTAACATTAGGTCAAGGAAGCAAATAAAAGAAAATTATTCATTCTGCTGCAGCTAATCATTCTCATTTTAAAAGATCATAAGCCCCAAACCACTATGTTGACTTTGAACACAATAGAAAATACCTTTACCCTCATTGATCCCATGTTCTGGGATCATCAAATAGAATACCCTCCTATTTGTTTTTATTTAAAACTATCATTTCGGTGCTTGCTTGCTTAGTCTCTATGTCCAACTCTTCTGAGCCACCAGTCTCCTCTGTCCACAAGATTTCCCAGGCAAGAATACTGGAGTGAGTTGCCATTTTCATGTCCAGGGGATTGAACCCAAGTCTCCTGTATTGCAGGCAGATTCTTTACCACTGAGCCACTTGGGAAGCCCGTTTTGTATCTTTATTTTTAAAGCAGGTTTTTAAAGCAGTAGTTCTCAAACTTTAGTTTCTTTCATATCAGCTGAAGAAGTTATTAAAATAGAATTTTTGAATCTCACCTCAAAAGTAGTCTGAGTGGACTGGAATATTTGCATTTCTAACAACTTCCCAGATTATGCTGATGATGCTCCTGGTCCAGGAACCACACAGAGAACTACTAATTTATTTAAACTCAAAAAAATATAATGGCTTCCTAATATGAACCAGTAATTGTTTCTAATATATTCAGTAACTGTTATCATATTGACTCTTTCTGTACACACCTGAGCTCCTATGTGCCAAGCACTGTTCTCTTCACAGAGGTGAAGATGATAATGAACCTCACTCAAAGAGCTCAGTCTGATAGAGTTAACAGTGGTAGTATTATTTAAAGTCACTTAATCCTCACAGGAGTTTTGTGAATTGGGATTTATAATCCTTGCTCAGTCACCCCTGACTCTGCAACCCTGTGGACAGTAGCCCGCCAGGCTCCTCTGTCCATGGGATTTCCCAGGCAAGAATACTGAAGATACCATCCTTATTTTAGATTTAAAAAAAAAACCTGAGATCTAGGAAGGTTAAGTAATTTCCTAGAATTCACAGTGAGTATATAGAGAGGCCAGAATTTCATGGTTATGCACTGTAAAAAGTTTGTGATTATTTTAGTGAAACCACAGAAGGGATGGAATATTGGTTCACCTTAGGAAACTAGAAGGCATTCCGAAGAGATGGCAGTGAACATCTTAAGAAACAAGTAGAAGAAAGCCAGCTGAATTGGAACTATGCGAAGATATATATGTCAGGACTGGAGATTATTTTATCAACAGAGTAGGATGCTAATTATTGTTCCTTAGCTGAGGAAATGGTTTGAAAACTGATTAGGTTTTATTTTAATTATCAGAAAAGAAATCTTTTAAGAGTTTGAGATTTATTTAGATTTTTTGTTTGTTTGCTCATTAGTATGTAAAACTGGTATTAAAGTTAGCATTTACAATAGTCTATTTTAAACTGACATATTAAAAGAATTGATTGTATTTAAGTCATGAAATGATTTCAGTTATCCCTTGATACAGAATAAAAAAGTATAATCTAGGGTTCTCAGGCAAATTCTAATCTAAATGCCTATTACCATCTTTTTTGCCCAATTATGGCCAGTATTGGTGACTTTATCCATATGGTGTCTGAACTGAACTTTACACTAAAGTTTATATAGTTCTGTAGTTTATAGTTACATGAAGCCATATTTAGTCTCTATAAGCATTTAAAGTCTAACAAATATAAGTATTAATGATCTATATATCCTTTCTAGTTATTAGGTATACAGAAGCTAGCAATAGCAGGATGTGAAGTAGTATGCTGTAATTAATATTATAAATGCTCAGATAAACAAGTTTAGTGTTTTCCATGCATTGACTTAGAGTTTAGAGGATTAAAAAGTTCAAAGGCCACTGAGGCATAGATACCAACTCCTTCATTTTACAGATGAGGAAACTGAGGCCTGAGGAAGCAAAATAGATGATTTATTGATGTAGGGTAGTGAGTAACAAAACCAGGATTGTAACCATATCTACTTAGATTACAGTATAAAACGCACCACTACATCAGATAGGATATTTCTGAGCCTCAATCTGATATAACATTGAAGGTCCCCATCATCTAAAGTAAAATAGTCTTCAGATATATTAGCACCTAAATTTATCACAAAATACTAAATGAAGAATGTGTTGTAAAGTTTTATATAAAAATAAAGACCTTTTCCTGTATTGATATAGTAGATTAATATATCAGATTTATATTTACAATAAAAATCTGATAACTGTTCTTCAAAATTTACAAAAACACCAAGAAAAGTATATTGGTCCTTGCTATATACATAAGAAAATAAAAACTGCCAAAGAGGATAATTATTCAGCCTTCTGTGTCACTATCATATACATCTAAAATGATACTTGAACTTGACATGTACTTACCAGCTAGACTGTTTCCAATTGTTTCTAGGAAATATTGGTCTAAACCTTAGTTGGTGATTTTTGCCAGGTAGCAAGCTACAGTCAAAGCATGCGGGTCTGCCAGACAGTTGAGTTCCTTGTTAACCAACCCTCCAAGTACTGTTTGCCCAAAAGCCCTCTGAATCATTTTTACAAGCCAGTTTTTAAAATTTAAAAATGAGATATTAAAAATATAAAAATCTATAGAAGAGTAGTCATCTGAATTTACTGCAATAAGTAAACACTGAAAGTTTTGCATGAAAGTTAATTAGAATATATAGTTAGTAAATGAAGAGATGTGAAGCAGATACTGCTCATTTGAAATATATCTTAAGTTCACTGAATTGAGAACTCCTGGATAGAACTGAAAGTTAATTTTTAAAGTAGCATATATATTTCATAGGCAAGTTGGAAATACTGAAACTGTTACAAAGGATTTTTAGATATCACCTATTTGCTGAGATCCTCATTTTCAAAGTGTGAGCTTTGAGTATGAAATTCTGAAAATAGACTAATAGTCTATTTTGGTTTTAAGTAAAACACAGATGTTTTTATTTACTTTAAGAGTTGGAAGGGAGCTTACATTTTTTTAGAATAATTTAATGAAATATTCTAATTTTTTCCAGTGCATCTGGGGGAGGTGGTGTAGCCATTGACAACAAAATAGAACAAGCAATGGTAAGTAAAAATTTATAGTCTTCTCATTTCATACATTCTTGGATTTTATCAGGCCTAAAAAACAAGTATCTAATTTCTTTTAAACCAAGAGATGACCAAGTATATTTTTCAATAATAAGCTTTAGTTGAGAATTTTTAGTCTAGAAATACCACTGGAGTAAATACTTTTCCTACTTGAACATCTTACATGTCATGTTATACTATTGATAAGGACCATTTGGGGGGATATATATATATAATCAACATGCATTTGATCCCCTAAATATCTCAGTATCAGGAATAACTTAGAGACCTGGACTGCTCTGGTGGTCCAGTAGACAGAGAGTGTTTTATTCAGCTTTAATAAATAGATTTGTTTCTGTTGACTGTGGTTCTGATTTCTGCTGTTACTTTCAGTTTTTCTTAAAGATTTATACTCAACATTATTAAAAGTATTTTGATTCAAGTTATTAAAACCATAAGTAGGTTGTAAATAAAGGCCATTAGTCTTTTTTTTTAATCCTAAAATTTTGAAGTTGGAAATTGCAGGTCACTTTTATTTCTTAAAGCACTACTATAACTAGTTTGATAGCAGTTTAGTTTCCTTTGTTCTCTTCATCTGACATCTAAGTGTATGATTTTAAACTTTTTTTTAAATTCTAAGCTTTATTAATTGACAATTTAAGGAGCTGGGTTTTTTGTTTTTTTAATCACTCCAGACTTTGAAAAGAAAATTCTGGACTTGTTGCCCTAGTTGGAAACTAGATTTTTTTCCACTCCATCTTCCTCAGGGTTGGTCAGGAAACAGTAGAAACATAAAAAGCAAGAGCAGGAAAATTAGCATAAAATCATCTTGTGTTTATAAGGCACAACACAATTGTCTTGTGTTTATAAGGAGAACCAGATAGCAATTCCTTCCCCTTTCACTCTTTTTGACATTCCTAATTTTGTTTTTCACAGGATCTGGTGAAAAGCCATTTGATGTATGCAGTAAGAGAAGAAGTGGAAGTTCTAAAGGAACAAATAAAAGAATTAGTTGAAAGAAACTCTTTACTTGAACGGGAAAATGCACTGTTAAAATCTCTTTCAAACAATGATCAATTATCCCAACTCCCAGCCCAACAGGCCAATCCTGGTAGCCTTCTCAACAGCAAGCAGTGATAGCACAGCCTCCGCAGCCAACGCAACCTCCACAGCAGCCGAATGTCTCCTCAGCATAAAGCTTTCTTGCCTCATTAAGAAAAAAAACTGAAAGCAATCTATCCTTGTGTGCCACTGGTGTTCTTTCCACTTGATACGAAAGCAAGTAGCCATGCTTCAGTTGTGTGTTTGGCCCTTTCAGTATTAGACAATCATTCTACAAGAGCTGTTCCTCTCTGAGATGTCATGCAGCGCTGTTGGTGTCCAGTTTCTGTCATCAGTACACAAGGAGAGTAATAGATGAGGTGTATTAAAGTGAGCAGAGTTTGCATTTTACCTGGTGCGCATGAGTAGGGTCTTCTAAGAGCTTTGGTGGCTCTCCCATGTTTCCTATTACCCATGGATTTACCCTGAGCCTTCCTATCACATTATAAATAACAGTTCATCTAAAGAGCCACTTTCTTTCAATATCAGTAACATTTGCCTACATAAGTTTTCATTTATTTGTGTTTTATTTATTACAGGGCTGCTATTTTCATAATGTACATGAACAATGTCACAGAACTTTTTTAATTTTTTTGAATAATTATAAGTATCAGTAAAGGAATTGAAAGACAGGATTGCATTTAATAGATAAAACGTTTAGGCAATAATTGAACAAAAGAATCCTGGCATATTTCTAACACTAATGGCAATTTACCTTCGGTATTTATTTTCAGTAGTAAAGACCCAGCTTGAATGTAAATTTTGTATAGTGTAAGTATGAAGAACATAGTGCAACTGTACAGGTAGTCACCAGTTATTGTGATATAATAAATAATTGGGCTATTTTGATGAAGAAAACTGTTCATTTGTTTCTACTTTCTAATAGAAATTGCCACGATTCCTCTGCTTTTTGACATTTCGTATGACTTTTTTCGGGTGGGAATAAAAAGCTGTGAAATTGTTCAACCTACTTTGTAACCAAAGAAGCAAAGCTGTGTAATGGAGTTTTTTTTTTTTTATAATGCACATTCTTTATGATTTTTATTTAGTGTTTTCTCGGTCACAATTTTCTTTGCTGTCTAGCATGATCTGCATGACCTATAATCTTTGAACCACTTTCGTACCTCATGTTTTTATCCAGCACTCTTATTGTAATATGTACTAGTCTGTGAACAATGTCAAATAAAAAAGAACGAACAGGTAGTGTGGTGGAGCTGAGCTAGTGTATTATACACTAGTTGTAAAAATAAAAATGAAGTGAGCCATCTTTTGTTCATTTAAAATGGTGTTTTGAATTTCGTATGCAGAAAACGTTTTGTTACATTGCAGATTTTAATGTATTTAATAAATGCAACATGCAGATTAAGTGCAGTGTATACTGAGTATTTAAATTAAAATGTACATTTCATAAATACAGTTTCAAGAGAAAGCATCATTTTGTGTATACTAACACATTAAGTGTATGTCAGAAATTGATGTATAAATATATATTTTAACACATTTTCTGAAATTAAACTGCAGTTTTGTTGAAATATTTGGCTCTATATGTGTTCAAAATTTAATTTAATTAGATTTGTATTTTCACAGTTCCAAATATCCCTTCAATGAAAACCTGTTACTAATGACTTAAGGATGGTTCTTAAATCTTCAAGGTAAAGTAACTTAAAGAATGCAAGAACAGTGAGCAATATTTGTACTCGATACTCATATTATGTCAATGACATTTAAGTAGGAAATCCTTGTCTACCACACTTTTACTTGAATTCAGAAAGGTGCCTGTAGAAATTAAGATGCCTATATCTATAGCCAACTAGCTAATCAGGAGTTACTGAGAATCAATAATTAGCTCTCTGCATTAAAAGAAGACAAATGTTCTTTATTTAAAATACAAAGCCACAAACTAAATACATAAAGTCAGAGTGTACATGGAACTTCCAATTATTTTATATTCTAGTTACGCTGCAGGATATATTCACTAAAAACAGAACTTGAATGTTAATAGAAATAACTAAAGGAACTTAAGTCCTTAGGCTTGAAGAAGCAACCCGAAGATAAGGAGAAGATTGTTGAGCAGAGCTGTATCAGATGAGCTGGGGAGTGAAACTTCTGTGTTGGAATGTTTACCAAAAGGCTCTCCGGTGTGCCCCTGAAGTGCGAACAGTATATTTAATACAGGTGGAGAAAAACTAGTATTAGAAAAAGTTGGAATTTTTATGAAAATATCAATTTTGGTGTTGGGAGTAGAAAAACACTATAATTCCTAAGTAATAGTCATATGTTTAAAATGATTCATATGTTTAAAATGGTAATTAAAAGCAATTATTACTATTACATTTTTTAAAAATCACAGTAAAATACATGAATAGTTCACAGAAGAAATAAATAGTAGTTTCTAAGGGTTTAACCTCCAGTAATCTAAGAAATACAAATTAATATTTAACAAAATTATTTGTCTTTAAATAGCAGGACCTAATGTAGAAAGGCAAGCTTTCTGTGAATGTCTAAAAAGTAAGTTGGCAAAAATGTACTGAGCCTTAAATATTAACAAACTTTTCAATTTAATGACATGAGAAGATAACTAATGGTGCCATGTTCAAAAAATGCAAAACTATAGCAGTGCCTGTTTGCTTCCCAACTCCCCTGCCTTCTCTTTGGACCTGTGAAAGGAAGCCTATATATCCATACCTACTCTCATGAGTCCCCCACTCCAATGTCAGGGACAACTTAGGGTGGAAAAGCTATATGCTTGTCTGCATCAGATAGACTGTATTTTAAAGCAACATCAAGAATTCCTCCAATTGATTAAATCTTTAAATTTCAGTCTTACCTCTGATATTTAGGGTCTCCAATTAATACATAGCTGGAATATCAATTTACTAAGATGCCAGTTTAGGAGCATAGTCTTTGTATGAATGCCATCTGTAATTTTCTGAGTGAAATGCTCATAGGCCAGGGTACCACAGAAGTTTTCTGTTTATTTAGCCAACTGCAAAATCATAGGACATTTTGTTTCTGATATGGCCATGTGTACAAACTTTATTGCTCCCCCCCCAAAAAAAGTTAGGTAAGCTGCAATGTGATTTGTAGCTTACTATACCACCCCCCAAAAGGGGTTTCGAGATATACATGGTTATTTTAACTCATAATTTTTTGTCCAAAAATAGCTGGATATTGCCAATTCTATTTCCAGTGTTCTGAACTAAACAAGTATAAAGACAGGAATGCTTTATCATCAAGCCCTCAATGATGGATAATTAAAACTCATTATTCTGTCATGGGTCAGAGATGAGGGTATTTCTCCAAGTTCCAAACACTAGTCACTTCTGGACCTTTAAAAAAAAATAAAAGGGAGAAAAGGGGTGCAGTGTACCTAAGATTATAGTAACCAAAATATCTGTTCATGAAAATAATTCTTTGTAGAACCAGAATTAAAATATCACTGGATTTTCTGGAAGCAAGTTTTTAAGATGAAGTTTTATTTTCTTTAGAGAAGTTATAGCTCAGTGGCAGGCACTTTGTGATGTGACTCAATTCTCTTTAATAATTGAATTCAATTGAAAAGGACAAAGCCCACCCTTCAACATTCAGAGTTTTAAGGATATAGACAAACCAAGAGATACAATGGCAATAATAAAGATCTGTTATGCACCGTCAAGGATGGCTTTGCTAGGGAAGATTTCCTCAAAGAGGTGACACCTGAGTCTTGAAGGTCACAAAAGTAAAACAGTGCTCAAAGAGTGTAAGCAAGGCTTGGGTAGCTACAGAACTGTTTCCTAGGAGGCAGGCAGTCAACGACTGCCTCACTCACCTGGGTAGTCTGGCATCGATTAGGAAAGCAGGAATGATTTAGTGAATTTAAGCAATTGGATTGTAGTTAGAACTTCATTTCAGGAAAATCATTTCAGCAGTGCATAAGAGGTCATTGAGGGATAAAACTAGAAGCTGACAGGTAATTTAGGAAGGACAGTGGTATTACGTAAAAGAAATGATGGCTAGGCAAAATTACATAGGCAATCTGACATTTGGAAGTTGGTCGTGAGTCTTCTGTATCATCTTTGCCTCCATGATGAACATTCCATTCCCAGCATCAGCCTCTTGCTCCAGGAAAGGTCAGAGAGAACTCTTAGAAAGTTCGAGTAAGACTTTTGCTTCCATATATCTCTATGAAATAAAAGTCTTTGTTTCCTGTTTAAGGAATTTCAAGAGTTTAAAGGGTAGGGAGGACTAGACTAGCCTTGGCTATCTTTTAATGCCTTTGTGTAAATCCAGTCCTAAAGGTAAGCCAAATTTAGCCCTTTTACAGTGACTAGGGATTAGAGTGGCCCAGAAGGATAAATTCAAGGTCTGTCGCTCAGAGCTCGCTCTTCCTCCCCAGAAAGGATAATAAGGGTTCTACTTCCATTGCAGACATTTGACAACCCAAAGCAGAATGGGTTCTGCTAGGCTGTAGCCTTTCATTCTTGGACCCAGTTCAGTTCAGGTTTCTGCCCTATGAGCCCCTGCCTAAGCAAAACGGCATTTTCTTCCACCTCCTGGCTAGTAATCCATGTTTCTATATTCTAGCAATACTCATAGTTTCTAATTTAGAGATGTATATTTGCATCCTGTTTTTTTCCTTTGACTTTCTAGAATGCATTCCAGTTTCATTTACTTAACAGGTCTCAGAATTTTTGTGGTAAGATCAGCTCTTTATAAGCATGTATTCCTTTCATCAATAGAGAGATTCTTGTAAAAGTGCTTCTTAGTGATTTCCTTCAGTTCACTACAATTGGATTGACGTGTTCACAAATAAAAATGCCAAGCGGGGCACTATACAAAGAAAGTTAAAGGTCTTGGATGTCCTTTTTGTTTTTAGCAGAGTCATCAAAAATAAAAAAGTAAGACAGCCTTTTAGGATTGATAATGGTAAAGTAAGAAGCTGCTATTTTGCACTGGCACAATCTACTTGGCTCATAGAACTTGTTCAACATTCTTGGACCATGTGAGTTAGATTTATTTTTCCTTTTCCTCACCAGAGAAACTGATAGATTAAATAGTTTGGGGAGTTTTCCCAAGGTCTAATGTCTTACGTTGAGCTATTAAACAGAGCATTGAAGTTTATGAACTAAGGCATTACCCATGAGAGCCAAAGTCACTCCTCTGAAAGAAGGAAAAGGTGTGCTAACTTTGATTATAAAAATAACTGAATTTTAAAATACAGCAAATGTAACATTTTTGCTTTCCCATAACAAGTTGAATTTACCTTTTTAATTCATTCTTGTACATGCCTGATATATTTTTGTATAACAACCATAAAGTATGCTTGCCCACTTTAATTCAGAATGTTTTCCAGATCTCAGTTCTTGCTGTCATTTAGCAGGCAAGCAGTGTATCTATAGATAGATCATACCTGAGGCAGTCCAGGAACAGCAAGGGAACATTTTTCTCACACCTGAGTGTGAACTGCAAGGTCAGTGTCTAATTCTAGTGTTCCTACTTAAAAATTCACAAAATATATATAATTTAATCAGGTGGCATATAGACAAAAAAATATGCGTAACTTTGTTATGCCCCTAAATTTTTTTTTTAGAAACTTGAATTTCATTTTTTTATTTTATAGAAACGCTCTTAAAATGCAATTCAGTTCTAGTTCAAGTCAGGCACTGCCTGCAGCCTGAATGGAACATTTGGAGTAGAAAAATGAGGCATGATTTAAACACTTGAGGAGTTCATGGTCCAGTATAAAAGTAAAAGCTAGAGCATCACATTGTTTTTCAAGGTATATCGCATGATTTGTGGACCTCATTTCATTTGTGGAATGAAACGTTCTTATAAATGAACAGTGATATTGCCATGCCATGTGAAACCCGTTGACATTACCAGGAAACAACTTTCAATCACCAAAAAGCTTTAACATCAAATACTTCTAGAAAGAGGGGGCCTGGTGAAAAGACCTTCCATCTCTATATTTAGCCTGCAAGATATCCCTAAGAAAGGAACTAGTCTGAAAGAGAAGTTTACACATTTCTTAATACTCGTAAGTTTGTAGATAACAGAATTGATTTAAATAGAAAAAATTCTTGTGTCATGGATTATGTCATCTATTGTCTCATAAACAACACATTCATTATCTTAGCTGACAAAATCAGCTACCATTCAGTGAAGCAAGTTAATAATAACTCAGGTACCTAATACCAAAATTAAATCTGATAAAGCTGAGAATCCAGAAAAAAAACACACACATTGAGTAAATGGTAAAAATGACATTTCAAATCAATAAGGGAAGAATGGATTATTCAGCGAATAGTGCTAAGACAACATAACCTTTTGGTAAAAAATAATTTTAGATCTCTAACTCACAAAAATTAATTCCAGCAGGACTCAAACTTTTTGGTCACATGCACATATTTAGAAATATCCCTGTGAAAATGTATGTAAGCAAGAAGTTTTTCAAGTAGGTTGTGAAGAGATGCCCACCTTTAGACAAATAAGGGGAATGCACATTGAAACACAAGAGACTATCTCAGATTCAATTGGCAGAATATTTGAAATATAAATCAAGAGTGTGAGGAAACAGAATTCCTACCTTACCAGGGAGCATATAAATTAGCACAGCCACTTCTAAAGACAACCGAATGGTATCCATTACAATTTTAAATTCACATGCCCTATGACCCAATATTTCTAATTTTTAATGAAACAGACTTTATACACTTTTATTCATAATGTGGCTCCTACAGTGATGTCTGTTGTTCCTTTGGTTGTAACAGTAAAACTGGAAAAACCAAAATATGCATCTAGGGAATGGAACATGGTACGTGTTATACATGGTACATGTTATAGATCATTAGGTGTCAGTGAAAAAGAACTGAGTCCTACATGCACTGACATGGAAAGATCTCTTAAGATACAATGTTAAGTTTTTTAAAAGTTTAGGGGAAAATAGAAGGATAATACATGAAATACACATGGTACCACTGATGTTAAAACACATACCACACCCATTACACAAATACTGTACAGTGTACATCTTAAGTACCTAACTGTGTATTATAAAAATGTATAGAGAAGGTCTGGAAGGATACTAACCAAACCGTTCACAGTAGTTTGGTGGAGTGCATTAGCTTTACCTGTAATGTTTGATGTTTTTGAGTATGCATTCATGTATTGTTTGTGTAATGGACCAATTAATAAATTAGAAATAAAATAAAATAGATGTTTTCTTCTTGTCTGTTGCTAAAGTCTCTCCTGGTGCTTTGGATCTTATCCTCAGCCTTGCTCCCCACAATTGCTTTCCCCTCAATTCTCTCGCATTTCTTTTCCTTGGCTCTCTCCTCTGGCTTCATGGCATCAATATTTACACAGGCTCAAATTGGTAAACAAATGATAAGTAACCGCTCTTCCCCAACTAGGAATGTGCCTCCTCCACTTGCCCTTACTCTTCCTTCTGCCTTTCTACTTCTTTCCCATTCACTGCATGTCACACACAATCTGATTTGAGTCCCCACTGTGACCCCAAACCATTTTTGTCAGGATCACCAGTGGTCACTTTGCTACTAATTCCTTTCAATGCATTTCATTCTTACCTTATTGAACTGTTTTACCTAATTTCAGCTTCTTATCATTTGTTTAGCCTAGTAGATAGTTTTCTATCTCTTCATTTCCTCCTTTTCATTTTTTAAGGGTTTCTCTTGTAATATATATATGTATGTGTGTGTGTGTTTATACACAAAGTTGAATTTTTTTAACCCAATCTATCTTTTGGGTGTGGGGGAAGGCAGCCTGCTTGGCTTACAGGGTTTTAGTTCCCAACCAGGGATTGAATCGGGCTCTCTGCAGTGGAAATGAGGAGTCCTAACCACTGAACCCCCAGGGAATTCTCCAGTCTATATTTTAATAGATTAATTAGCTGTTTCCATCTATTATCATCACTGGCACTTTTAGATATGTGTCTGCCATCTTGTTTTGTGTTTTCTCCTTGAAATGTTTTTTAGATTCCCGCCTCTCCTCCACTTTTCCCCTTTTCTTGCCTTTTGTTTTCTTATTCATTTTTATCTCTTCTAAGGGTTGGGAAGTTATACATTCCATGTCCATTCTTACAGGGGTTTACCTTACAGGTTTTATCATTTTGTTGTGGAAATTTTCAATTATGTACAAAAGTAAACAGCATAATGAATTTCTATGTAACTATCATTCAGCTTAAACCATTATCTAATCTTCTATTATTTACACTTGTGCCCCATTTCCCCCACGGACCTCTGGATTATACTGAAAGAAATTCAAGATACCATAACACTTAATGTATTTTTAAAATAAAACATTTTTTCTTTTAAAAAATAACTGTACTATTATTCCACTACAAAAGTAACAATAATTCCTTAATATCATTAAAAATAGTCAATGTCTATGTTCCCCTGCTTATCTTAACTTTTTGTCATAGTGCATTTGTTTGAATTTGAATCAAAATAATGTCCATACTTTGTAATTGGTTGGCATGCTTGTTAAGTCTCTTTTAATCTACAGATTCCTCACTCCCCTCTTTTCCTCTTGAAATAAAAAATCAGAGTTGTTTGTCCAACAACTTTCCCAAGTTTTCCTGATTACATTCTTGTAGAGTCACTGATCCCTGCATTTCCTGTAAATCAGTTAGATCTAGGAGCTTAATCAGATTTGGGCTCAGATCTTATCAAGATTAATTCATAAGTAGTGGTGTATACTTCCATCACATAAGGTCTGGCTATCCCTATTTTGTGATTATGGCAGCACTGATAAGCATTACCTAGACCCATTAACCTATTGACTCTCTTGTTCCTTCTCACTCATTAGCAAAACAGTTTCTCTGGAGAGAAAATTACCCTTTTTAATTATTCAAGTGACCTTGAAAAAGTGAAAGTGAAGTCGCTCAGTTGTATCCGATTATTTGCAACACCATGGACTGTAGCCTACCAGGTTCCTCCATCCATGGGATGTTCCAGGCAAGAATACTGGAGGGGGTTGCCATTCCCTTCCCTAGGAGATTTTCCCGACCCAGAGATTGAACCGGTGTCTCCCATGTTGTAGGCAGACATTTTACCACCTGAGCCCTCAGGAAAGTGATAGTGACCTTGAGGTACAGTTCATATAAGGAGGTCAGGGACTTGATTCTTTCCTTTAATTTCTCAGTTTTCAAAATAGTAAGTTGAGTATCTAGAAAGGAATAAAAAGTAAATGAGTGATTGAGGAAGACTTCCTTGATATTTTATTCTGAGAAGAAGAGAGAATAAAGTGAGTTGATCTGGGATGGTCTATTTCAGGGGCTGGTAGGGAGACACCAGGAAATAACTACTCCCAAAAACCTGAGGTTGGGAAATGGCAACCTGAAAACTTGTCTTTACTGCTGAGTCTGGGAGTAACTTGTGAGTCAAGAGTACCTTGAGGGAATAGAGAAAGGAAGCCCGTATCTGGACAGCTTGGGAGTGGGTCAGAGCAGCATACACTGCCAGAGAAAGCAGGTCAGGGTGCCCTGAGGACCCAGGGAGTGAAGAAGAGTTACACAAACGGAGTCCTGGATTACTGTGTGCTTAGTCTATGCCAAATGGAGACTGGAAATACTCTCCTTACAAGTTGACAACAAGCCAGGAAGTTTCCTAAGAAACACAGCATGGGATGGGTAACATTTAGCTTATGCCGCATTTTCTTCTAGCAAGGCAATAAAATCAACAACACTGGTGCCCATGTGTTCTGTTTATTGCCTTTGTTAACCATGTCTTGACTCTTTACAAGGATCAATTTATTTTTCTATGGTCTTCCCCTGGACACAAGAAGAGACTTCAGTATTGAGCTTAAGTACCTCCTAGTAATCACTCCTCTCATCCCCCTGTCTTTCGCCATCCTCTGGCCCTTTCCTCTCCCCTCTCCCCACCCCACTGTCCTCAGTAAACAAATGCTCTGGGAAAGATTGAGAAGGAACCTCTTCCCAGAAATACCAGCATCTTTTTAAAGGGGACTCTTGAAGGCTACCCTATCCTGCTCTCCAGAGAGAATGAGCAAATAAAAATGGCACCAGCTGCAGAAACACGGCCAACCCCTGGCTTCCAGTGACCTTGAGTTCCAAATCTGTGAGTTTTGGATTTCTCCCTGCCTTCAGCTTTCTGAACCCGTCCAGCTCAGCATTAGGTAATCTCTGTGATGATGGCTGACTCATCTGGGAATGCGATTTTCCTGGAGGTTTGCTTTGCTCAGATAATCACACCTTGGGGGGCGAGGAACAACAAAAACTAGTTAACAGAGGCTTCTACCCCTGTATATTCAAGAATGTTGCTGGCATGGGGTGGGGAATCTCAGGGGGAGAAAGAAAAAAGACATCCGTGTTCTGGAACCAAGTTGTGGGATATAAAGTTGTTAGTCGATAAGTCACGTCCAACTCTTTTGCAACCCCATGGACTGTATAGCCCGCCAGGCCCCTCTGCCCAGCGAGAGTACTGGAGTGGATTGTCATTTCCTTCTCCAGGAGATCCTCCCAACCCAGGAATGGAACCAGAGTCTTCTACATTGGCGGGCAGATTCTTTTTTTACCACAGAGTCACCTGGGAAGCCCCGGACATAAGGCGAAGAATCCAAAAACCATGGGGCAGGAGGGTTACAATACTTAAAGCTAGAAGCTGAGTGGTATGGCACTGAGGACTTCCGTGCTGGTACAGTGGAGGAGAGGCCACCTGCCAACGCAGAGGACACAGGTTCAGCCCCTGGGCCCGGAAGTTTTCACCTGCTAGAGGGGCAACTACTGAGTCCATGCTGCAGAGCCTTCCCGCTTCAGCTACTGAGCCCACGTGCTGCAACCACTGAAGCGCCTGTGCTTAGAGCCCGTGCTCAGTAACAGGAGAAGCCACCACAATGAGAAGCCCCCACAAGCAGGGAGTAGCACCCGATCGTCGCAACTAGAGAAAGTCCGCACACAGCAAAGAAGATCCAGTGCAACCAAAAACAAAAATAGCAATAAATAAATACTTGTTTAAAAAAACAAAGAGAATCCCTCCTTTGCCATTCACAGCCGAGGACCTTCAGGCCAAATTGCCCTCGAAGGTAAGATCTGTGCGAACAGGAACTTCGCCTTAGTTGTACTTTTGGTACCTAATACTGGTACTAAGAGCTTCCCTGGTGGCTCAGAGGTTAAAGCATCTGCCCGCAATGTGGGAGATCTGGGTTCAGTCCCCGGGTCGGGAAGATCCCCTGGAGAAGGAAATGGCAACCCACTTCAGTATTCTTGCCTGGAGAACCCCATGGACAGAGGAGCCAGGTAGGCTA
>SJYC01086610.1:0-28395 GCA_006408675.1 Madoqua kirkii | reverse complement strand
TTTTTTTTTTTAATTGAGGTATAGTTGATTTACAATGTTGTGTTAATTATTCCTATACAGCAAAGTAATTCAGTTATGCATCTATATATATATATTTAAATATACATATGTATATACAAGTGGAGAAGGAAATGGCAACCCACTCCAGTATTCTTGCTTGGAGAATCCCATGGACGGAGGTGCCTGGTGGGCTACAGTCCACGGGGTCGCAAAGAGTCGGACACGACTGAGCAACTTCACTTCACTTATGTATATACAAACTCTTTTCCATTATGACTTATCATAGGATATGAATATAGTTCTCTGTGCTATTCAATAGGACCTTGTTGTTTGCAAGTTTTAGAACAGGGTAGTTTAAGTCTTCAAATTTCTTCTTCTTCTTTTTTTTTTAAATTGTTTTGGCTATTCTCCCATCCAAGTACTAACCAAGCCAGACCCTACTTAGCTTCCAGGATCAGATGAGATAAGTTGCATTAATGGTGGTATGGACGTAGACTGTTTTGGTAAGGTCTAAGTTTTCTACATTTCCATTTAAAATTGAGGATCAGTTCATCAATATCTACCCCCCAAAAAGGCTGATGGTATTTTGATAGAGACTTATTGAAACTGTAGATTAGTTTGGGGAGAAATACCATCTCAATATTGAATCTTCTAATCGAATTCCTCTCGATTTCTTTAAGTCTCTATCTTACCAATATTTTGTAATTCTCCGTGTATAGTTCTTTTTTTTTTAATAAAATTGCCATCAGACCCATTTATTTTTTGATTGATTTTTAGCTGCACTAGGTCTTCCTTGCTGCATGTGGGCTTTTTCTAGTTGTGGCGAGCAGGGGCTACTCTTCATTGCAGTATGCAGGCTTCTCATTAGAGTGGTTTCTGTGTTTTAGACCACGTGTTCCAGGCCACGTGCTCTAGGTGCCCCAGTTTCTGTAGTTGCGGAGCACAGACACAGGCTCAGTAGCTGCAGCTCGTGGCCCCTAGTGCACTAGCTCAGTAGTTTTGGCACATGGGCGTAGTTGCCCCATGGCATGTGGAATTTTCCCGGACCTGGGATCAAACCCGTGTCCTCTTTACCACTGAGCCACCAGGGAAGCCCACCCTAACTTGATCACCTCTTTCTCCATGTAAGATGATATTACATCTTTGTTACTGGCTTGCAATAACATCCATCTCTGTTATTGTAAGCCACCAAGTTTGTGGCAATTTGTGTGGCAGCCACAGGAAACTAATGCACAGTTCTTTCACTTTTTTCCCCCTTACTGAAGTATTTTACAGCAGGTGTACTAAGTCCTGTCTGACTCTTTGCAACCCTACAGACAGTAGCCCTCCAGATTCCTCTGTCCATGGGATTCTCCAGTCAAGAATACTGGAGTGGGTTGCCATATGTTTCTCCAGGGGATCTTCCCAACCCAGGGATGGAACCCAGGTCTCCTGCACTGCAGGCAGAGTCTTTATAATCTAAGCCACCAGGGAAGCCCATTTTTATAGCAAATCTCAGCTCAAATGTTATCATTTAACCTTTTCTTCTTTCTCCTCCCCTCCTCATTTCCTATAAACAGGAGTGTACCTCTAGGGGCCTCCTTAGATTCAAGTGCACATTGTTGGCTAGAAGCTTCCTACCTGGTGCTCTGTGCCTCAAACTGCTTCACACTGGCAGACACAATATCTGATTGTTCCTTAATGCATTTGCAGTGAGGCCCCGACTCTAAAATAACTTATGCAATCCCCTCTTAAAGTCAATTTCCAAACTAATTTTAAACCTACATTTAAAATGTGTCTTCCAAGCCAGGCATAAAAACAGTGTTTCAAATAATATTTGATCTGAAAATATTTCACTATTCCCATTCACCCTTAATAGAATCATCCCCAACTTTCTGGCTTCTAATTCTAGACTAACTGCTGCTAAG
The DNA here is from genome assembly GCA_006408675.1 of Madoqua kirkii. NCBI lineage: Eukaryota > Metazoa > Chordata > Mammalia > Artiodactyla > Bovidae > Madoqua > Madoqua kirkii. Next base: position 26,488 of record SJYC01086610.1, on the reverse strand, counting down.
CTTCTGTCTCTGGCTAGGACTGAATCACCTGTGCTGCAGTTCCCCTGAATGATCAAACAAAACAGGAAGAAAATAGAAAACTGTCAAATAACTGTAGTTTTCCAAGGGGCATGCAATATGCAGTTTTCCAAGAAGGATCTTCACTTTTCCTCCTCAGTTGCTCTGTAATGAGAATGTATTTATTTTTTCTGGTCCCCCTCTCTCTCTCCCCAGCCACTCTCTGTCACTAAAAGTTTCTCCCTGGAAACTCAGTCATCCAAGAGTTTCTTCTTTATCTGCCCTTCACCCTAGAGTACTTCCCTACCAAAACCACCTATCTAACAGATGGCACCAGGTTCAGAGTTTATCCCCTGGTCCAGTAACTAAGGACCAGATGTTATTATCAAAATAAACATCCTTTGTATTACAAGAGAAGTGTGCTGGACTGCGTCAAAGGACACAGTTCAAGTCCTGGCTCTGGTTCTGTATGTCTTAAATCTTTTTTAGGGAAGTTCACATGATGTGGGTTGAGTTTTCCACCCTGTGAGATGACCCTGTGTCGACACTTGGCAAGGGGATCAAACCAGTCAATCCTAAAGGAAGACATTCCTGAATATTCACTGGAAGGACTGATGCTGAAGCTGAAGCTCCAATATTTGGCCACCAGATGTGAAGAATTGACTCATTGGAAAAGACCCTGATGCTAGGAAAGATTGAAGGCAGGAGAAGGGGACAACAGAGGATTAGATGGTTGCATGGCATTACTGACTCAATGAACATGAGTTTGAGCAAGCTCCAGGAGTTGATGATGCACAGGGAGGCCTGGTGTGCTGCAGTCCATGGGTTCGTAAAGAGTTGGACAAGACTGAGCAACTGAACTGAACTGAACTGAGACACTTATCTAACAAAAAATTATATTCACTCACATAGAAAGTTATGCAAACTAATATCCAGTTTGTGTGATTCAGTTCAGCTCAGTTCAGTCGCTCAGTTGTGTCCAACTCTTTGTGACCCCATGAATTGCAGCACGCCAGGCCTCCCTGTCCATCACCATCTCCTGGAATTTACTCAAATTCATGTCCATTGAGTCCGTGATGCCATCCAGCCATCTCATCCCATGTCATCCCCTTCTCCTCCTGTCCCCAATCCCTCTCAGCATCAGAGTCTTTTCCAATGAGTCAACTCTTCGCATGAGGCGGCCAAAGTACTGGAGTTTCAGCTTTGGCATCATTCCTTCCAAAGAACACCCAAGACTGATCTCCTTTAGAATGGACTGGTGGTTTGTGTGATTAGGTCACCTCTAGTTTACACCTCTATTGTGCCTTTAACATCTCTCTTTTAACATTGGCTATTCATTTTTTTTCCTTTTAATTGTGGTAAAATACACATTATAAAGTTTTCTATTTTGTTTTTTAAATATTTATTTACTTATATATCTATTTGACTGCATTGGGTCTTAGTTGTGGCAATTTGTTTGTGGATCTTTGTTATGGCACAAGGACTCTAGCTGTGGCTCAAAGGCTTAGTTGCCCCAGGGCACGTGGGATCTCAGTTCCCAGAGCAGGGAAGGAACCCACATCCCCTGCACTGCAAGGCAGATTCTCAACCACTGGGCCACCAGGGAAGACCCTTAGCTGTTTAAGTGTACGGTTCAGTGGCATTAAGCTTATTCCCATTGTTGTGCAACTATCACCACCATTCATCCACAGAATGATTTTCATATTGAAAAACTGAAACTTTACATTCTCCCTGACCCCAGACCCCTCTGACAACCACTGTTCTCGTTTTGTAAGAACTCTCCACCATGACCCGTCCATCTTGGTTGGCCCTTCACCTCCTGGCTCATAGTGTCATTGAGTTAGACAAGGCCTGGTCCACGTGATCAGTTTGATTAGTTTTCTGTGATTGTGGTTTTCATTCTGTCTGCCGTTTGATGGATAAGGAAACAAATTTTCCTTCAAAGGTCACCCTGCCTGCACTCAGTGCCCCTGACCCTGCAGCAGGCCACCGCCGACCCACACCTCTGCTGAGGACTCCTGGAACTGACAAGCAAGCCTGGGTCAGTCTCTTGTGGGGTCACTGCTCTTTTCTCCTGGGTCTTGCTGCACACAAGGTTTTGTTTGTGCCCTCCAAGACTCTGTTTCCCCAGTCTTGTGTAAGTTCTGGCAGCTCTATGGTGAGGATAATGGTGACCTCCTCCAACAGTGCTTATGCCATACCCAGATCTGCTGCACCCAGAGCCCCTGCCCCTGTGGCAGGCCACTGCTAACCCTTACCTCTGCAGGAGACGCTCAGACACTCCAAGGCAGATCTGGCTCAGTCTCTGTGGGTTTTCCTGGTGTGTACAAGGTTTTGTTTGAGCCCTCTGAGTGTCTCTGTCAGTTATGAGGTTTGATTCTAAATGACTTTTGTCTTTCCTGTCATCTTGTTGGTGCTTCTCCTTTTCCCTTTGACATGGGATATCTCTTTTTGGTCGGATCCAACGTTTTCCTATCAACGGTTGTTCAGGAGTGAGTTGTAATTTTGGAGTTCTCACAGGAGAAGATAAGCGCACATCCATCTACTCTGCCACACCACACCAGAGTGATTGATATTTCTTCCGGCAATCTTGATTCCAGCTTGTGCTTCATCCAGCCCAGCATTTTGCATGGTGTACTCTGCAAATAAGTTAAATAAGCAGGGTGACAATATACAGCCCTGATGTACTCCTTTCCCGATGTGGAACCAGTCTGTTGTTCCATGTCCAGTTCTAACTGTTGCTTCCCAACCTGCATACAGTTTTCTCAGGAGGCAGGTAAGGTGGTCTGGTATTCCCATCTCTTGAAGAATTTTTCACACTTTTTTGTGATCCACACAGTCAATAAAGCAGAAGTAGATGTTTTTCTGGAACTCTCTTGTTGTTTTGATGATCCGATTCCTCTGCCTTTTCTAAATCCAGCTTGAACATCTGAAAGTTCATGGTTCACATACCCCTGAAGCCTGGCTTGCAGAATTTTCAGCATTACTTTGCTAGCATGTGAGATGAGTGCAACTGTGTGGTAGTTTGAAATCTGATTCCTCTGCCTTTTCTAAATCCAGCTTGAACATCTGAAAGTTCATGGTTCACATACCCCTGAAGCCTGGCTTGCAGAATTTTCAGCATTACTTTGCTAGCATGTGAGATGAGTGCAACTGTGTGGTAGTTTGAACATTCTTTGACATTGCCTTTCTTTGGGATTGGAATGAAAACTGACCTTTTCCAGTCCTGTGGCCACTGCTGGGTTTTCCAAATTTGCTGGCATATTGAGTGCAGCACTTTCACAGCATCATCTTTCAGAATTTGAAACAGCTCAACTGGAATTCCATCACCTCCACTAGCTTTGTTTGTAGCGATGCTTTCCAAGGCCCACTTGACTTCACATTCCAGGATGTCTGCCTCTAGGTGAGTGATCACACTATCGTGATTATCTGGGTCGTGAAGATCTTTCTTGTACAGTTCTTCTGTGTATTCTTGCCACCTCTTCTTAATATCTTTTGCTTTTAGATCCATACCATTTCTGTCCTTTATTGTGCCCATCTTTGCATGAAATGCTCCCTTGGTACCTTCAATTTTCTTGAATAGATCTCTAGTCTTTCCCATTTTATTGTTTTCCTCTATTTCTTTTCATTGATCACCGAGGAAGGCTTTCTTATCTCTTCTTGCTCTTCTTTGGAACTTTGCATTTAAATGGGTATATCTTTCCTTTTCTCCTTTGCCTTTTGCTTCTCTTCTTAGCTATTTGCAAGCCCTCTTCAGACAACCATTTTGCCTTTTGGCATTTCTTTTTCTTGAGTATGGTCTTGATCACTCCCTTCTTTACAATGTCATGAACCTCCATCCATAGTTCTCTAGGCACTCTGTTTATCAGATCTAATACCTTGATTTAGCTCTTCCACTGTATAATCATCAGGGATTTGATTTAGATCATACCTAAGTTCTCTAGTCGGTTTCCCTACTTTCTTCAATTTAAGTCTGAATTTGGCAATCAGGGTTTCATGACCTGAGCCACAGTCAGCTCCCAGTCTTGTTTATGCTGACCGTATAGAGGTTCTCCATCTTTGGCTGCAAAGAATATAATCAGTCTGATTTCAGTATTAACCATCTGGTGATGTCCATGTGTAGAGTCTTCTCTTGTGTTGTTGGAAGAGAGTGTTTGCTATGACCAGCATGTTCTCTTGGCAAAACTCTGTTAGCCTTCGCCCTGCTTCATTTTGTACTCCAAGGCCAAATATGCTTGTTACTCCAGGTATCTCTTGACTTAGGTCCTACTTTTGCATTCCAGATATGCAGATGATACCAACCTTATGGCAAAAAGCAAAGAGGAACTAAGGAACCTCTTGATGAAAGTGAAAGAGGAGAATGAAAAAGTTGGCTTAAAACTCAACATTCAGAAAAGTAAGATCATGGTATCTGGTCCCATCACTTTCTGGCAGACAGATGGGGAAACCAGGGAAACAGTGACAGACTATTTTGGGGGCCTCCAAAATCACTGCAGATGGTGACTGAAGCCATGAAATCAAAAGACACTTGCTCCTTGGAAGAAAAGCTATGACCAACTTAGCATTAAAAAGGAGACACTGCTTTGCCAACAAAGGTCCGTCTAGTCAAAGCTACGATTTTTCCAGTAGTCAAGTACGGATGTGAGAGTTGGACTATAAAGAAAGCTGAGCTCTAAAGAACTGATGCTTTTAAACTGTTGGAGAAGACTCTTGAAGAATCCCTTGGCCTTCAAGGAGATCCAACCAGTCAATCCTAAAAGAAATCAGTCCTGAATATTCATTGGAAGGACTGATGCTGAAACTGAACCTCAAATATTTTGGCCACCTGATGCAAAGAACTGACTCACCGGAAAAGACCCTGATGCTGGGAAAGATTGAAGGTGGGAGGCACAGGGGATGACAGAGGATGAGATGGTTGGATGGCATCACTGACTCAATGGCCATGAGTTTGAGTAAGCTCCAGGAGCTGGGAAGGGAAGGGGATGGACAGGGAAGCCTGGTGTGCTGCTGTCCATGGGGTTGCAAAGAGTCGGACACGACTGAGTGACTGAGCTGAACTGAACTGCGGCTCAAGCCTATTTTTAGCGAATTTCTAAGCATCTAGCTGGAATTTAATAATATTTAAGAGCATTGTCTTGTTTTATTGTATTTGTTTTTAATGGTTTTACTTTTATGACAAATATACTAGTTTACAAGAGCTACCATAACAGAGGGCCACAAGCTGGATAACTTTAAAAAAAAATTACCTTCTAGTTTTAGAGGCTTGAAGTCCAAAGCCAAGGTGCCAGGAAAGCCATGCCCCCTCTAGGACTCAGGATGGAATCCTTCCTTGCTCTTCCTAGCTTCCTGTGCTGACTAGCAATCGTTAACAATCCCTGATTTGTAGCTGCATCAGTCCAATCTCTGCCCTAAGCATCACGTGGCCATCTCCACATTGTCTCTCTTTTGTGCATATCTCTGTTTCAGTCTAAATTCCCCTTTTTATAAGGACACCAGTCAGATTGGGTTAGGACCCACCCTATAACCTCACTTTAACTTTATTATCTCTGTAATGACTCTATTTCCAAATAATGTCATATTTGGGTGTCATGGGAACTAGAATCTCAATATATTTTGGGGTGAAGGATACAATTCAACCCAGAATATTAAAGAAAACTGGCTTTCCCTTTATATGGTGATACAGAGTAGTACTCGATGGACATGAGTCTGAGTGAACTCTGGGAGTTGGTGATGGACAGGGAGGCCTCGCGTGCTGCAATTCATGAAGTCGCAAAGAGTGGGACACGACTGAGTGACTGAACTGAATTGAACTGATAGAGTTAAGTAGAATTGAAATCCCTTAGTGACTATACACATGTTATCAACTAAGAATGAACAGGCTCTGGTGTAATAAGCAGAAATTGCATGATTCCTTTTCTCCCTGAATTTCCATTTTCTTTTTAACTCCTCACACAAATTATAACCTAGTACAGTGGTTCTCAACTTCAGGTGATTTTTCCCTACATCGGACTTTTGGAAATGTCTCGATCATTTTTGGTTATTATAACTTGCCAAGGGTCAAGCGGGGCAAAGCAGGGGAGTATGCTACTGGTATCTAGTTGGTAGAAGCCAGGAATGCTGCTAATTATTAAGAACACAGGCTATTTAGAATAGCCAGGACATGGAAGCATCCTAAATGTCCATCAACAGATGAATGAATAAAGAAGATGCTGTACACATATATGATGGACTATTACTCATCCTTAAAGAGAAACAAAATTGGGTCCTTTGTAGTGATGAGGATGAACCAAGAGTCTGTCATACAGAGTGAAGTGAGTCAGAAAGAGAAAAACAAATACTGTATATTAATGCATACATTTGGAATCTAGAAAAATTTGCAGGGCAGGAATAGAGACACAGATGTAGAGAATAGCCTTGTGAACAAGTCGCTTTACCACTCTGAGCCTCAGTTTCTTCATCTGTAAAATGGCAATAAGACCTGTTTCACAGTGTGTTTCTAAGGACTAAATGAAATAGTCTATAGACAATACTTCTGTAGACCATAAAATAAAGTTATAAAGCCTTAATGAAAATGATGGAAAGATGTTTCCTTTCCTCCTCACCTGCTATAATTGAATTAAAATAAATTAATAATAAATTAAATAAATAATAAATCCAATAGATTATGTAAAGGAATATCCTCCCTTAGGCCTGAGTCCTGGGCTGAAGAATCCAGATTCAAGAGTTTTATTCTGATATTAGAATAATTTGACCCCCAAATTTAATCTATAGCATCTTACTAGCATTTATTTACTCCATTACTATATATTATAATTGGATCCTAAGCCATAAACTTTCATCAAATACTAAAAAGTTGCTTCCTACCCCAGAATGGTAGGAATTTGCAGGAAAACGATGCCTTGTATCTAAGTCTCAGAATGCCTCATCGCATATCCTCTTTGGATGATAACGACTCTGCTCCATGCTAAGTGTCTTATCTCATACTGATACACACATTTGAAATTATTGTTTGATGCTTATGGTATTTTTAATCACATAATACACAAACTTTCTCCTCACAGACTTAAGGCTGAAAGAAAAAAAGAGTTTCAATGAAACACAACCTTGTAGGTCAAAAGCTTTGTGCAGATTAAAAGAACAGAATTGTTGAGCAAGTCAACATGAAAATTAACAACTATATTCATCATTCCAATAAACTTATTTCTAGAAAAGTCAGCAGAGAGCTATTCAATGAGACACATAATTAAGGGTTTTTAGAAGATTTAAATCAAGAATACTTGGAGACCACAACATGTTTTTATGGCTTGTGTACTTTCTTTTGTTACAGTGTTCTCATATTAATAATGAGATTTCAACATCATGCTATAAAATAACATATGGCAACTGATCTGTTATCTTACCACATATACGAATTTTACCCTCATAACAGTGTTGCAGCTCCTAATTTAGGATGAAATAACCCCCAAAATGCTGTCTTTACTTTTAGTTTGTTTTTATGTCCCGCTTTATAACAAAAGAAAAACATTTTACTTAATCTCAGCATAATCTGTTCTTGTAAAATACGATAATTTAATTTTTCACTCATTATTCTTCCTGTTGTAAAGATTTTAAAATGTGATAAATTAAATTTATATCATTTCTTCAATGGAGTATTACTCAGCCATTAAAAAGAATACATTTGAATCAGTTCTAATGAGGTGGCTGAAACTGGAGCCGATTATACAGGGTGAAGTAAGCCAGAAAGAAAAACACCAATACAGTATACTAACACATATATATGGAATTTAGAATGATGGTAATGATAACCCTATATGTGAGACAGCAAAAGAGACACAGATGTATAGAACAGACTTTTGGACTCTGTGGGAGAGGAGAGGGTGGGATGATTTCGGAGAATGGCATTGAAACATGTATACTATCATGTAAGAAACGAATCGCCAGTCTAGGTTTGATACAGGATACAGGATGCTTGGGGCTGGTGCACTGGGATGACCCAGAGGGATGGTATGGGGAGAGAGGTGGGAGGGGGGCTCAGGATGGGGAGCTCATGTACACCTGTGGCAGATTCATGTCAATGTATGGCAAAACCAGTACAGTATTTTAAAGTAAAATTTTAAAAAAATTTTTTTAATAAATAAGAAACTTTCAAAAGTAAAAAAATAAATAAATAAATTTATATCATTTCTTGCAGTATACACTGTTTAGGAGACATTGTTTTGCTATCCCCTTTCATCCAAGCATACATTGTCTGTCTTGAGCACTTGGGGATATTCAATCAAAATGCATTCTAATTTTAAGTATTCTGAGATCAAATAAGTTACCTCAAAATTAAACATTTAAGTTATATGCCAGCCTGGATGGGAGGGGACTTTGGGGGAGAATGGATACACGTGTGTGTATGGCTGAGTCCCTTCACTGTCTACCTGAAACTATCACAGCATTGTTAATCAGCTATACCCCAGTACAAAATAAAAAGTTTAAGTCTTGAATAAACAAATTAGACATTTAAAATCTGCTGGTGTTCAAAAGAATTGGGCTAGATATAGAATGACACAGAAAAATATCCATGGTCTTTTGTCTGCTGAAAAATTACATCAGTAATACTCTTGATGTTTAATGGTTATGTGTATGTATGTCAAAAAAAAATTCATGTATGTCAAAAAAAAATTCATGTATATCAACAAGTCAGAAAATATCCTCCAAATTGTTAGCAATGATGATCTGGGGTTTGGTGCTGAGAATAAGAGGGGGGTGTCAGAGGATTTTCACATTTTAATACACATTTTTATTGAATATATTTATAATATGCAGATATTATGTCTCTACCCTATAAAGATTTTATTTTTAATTATAGTCAACTGGGAATTGAGCTTTAGCAGTAACAAAACTAAGTCGAATTTGATAGCTACTTTTTGAAAGTGGGGTCCCTATCACATCAAGGCACTTGAAACTCGTCTGGTTCAACCATGAAGGAATTTGAGGACACCCCACCCCCTCGCCGCCACAACATTTGCCCCAAACTCCCTGAGTCCAGAGCTGCCCTCCTCCCCCACCCCAGGACTAAATGTTGTAGGCCTGAAAGGTTTATACAATTAGCACCTCTTTTTTTTAATATTTATGGGTGTTTCTTGAGGGCAGGGGGTGGGCTGCGCTGGGAGTTGCAGCATGCACAGTCTTTAGTTACAGCATGTGGGATCTAGTTCCCTGATCAGGATTCAAACCTGGGCCCCTTGCATTGGGAACTCGGAGCCTTAGCCACTGGACCATGAGGCAAGTCCCTCAGTTAGCTCTTCTTGAACAGCTGGTGTGTGCTAGAGTTGAAATGCTGTGCAGAACTCCCAGAGCAAGCTTTTCACAGGAGAATCACAGTCTCAGCTGACTCAAAATGAAAGGTGGGTCATTTCATTCAGTTTAGGAATGTTGAAATAATTTTAGCTTTTTGGTTTCGGTTTGAATGGTTTATTTTCCCACTTTGGACTTTGTTTCTCTAGAACATGTTTCTGTTCACTAAAGTAGTTACATTCTCCAGACTCTAATCTCCCTATCTCTTGGTAAAGTCACTCCGAAACTTGTCTGATCACAAGAATCACCAGAGATGTTTGCTAAAAATCAGATTCCAAGGCTCCAACCCAGAGCTGCTTACTTACGTTCTCTGAGATACTTTAAAATTACCAGGTGAATCTTATGACCGGAAAGTTCAAAAAGCACTGCCTTAGATGAATATCTAACAGAGTCTTAAGGTTTTCTAACCAGATGAGGCCTCCTAGAAATGGTCTAAGCCAGTGGCTCTAAACTCCAGCATTCTGCAGAATCACCTAGAACACACGATTGCCTGGCTCCACCCCCACTTTCTCATACTGTAAATCTGGAGTGAGATTGAAGAATCTGCCTTTCTAACAAGTTCTCCTATGACCCAGCTGCTGGTTCAAGGGTGACATTAGCACTGTAGTCCAGTTGCTTTCAATTTTCTTTAAGTACAAGCCACACCGTAGGAGACACATTTTACACTAGAACCTAGCATTCATACATGTGTTCATCTGAGGAGTTCCACAAAACAATACTTAATTCTTACTACAAGCAATGCACTCTGACATTTTATACTTAATTTTACTTCTTTGCGTGCGTGCTAAGTCGCTTCAGGCATGTCTGACTCTCTGCAACACTATGAACCATAGCCTTCCAGGCTACTCTGGCAGGAGGAATCCAGGGGATTCTCCAGGCAAGAAAATGGGAGTGGGTTGCCATGCTCTCCTCGGGGGGATCTTTCCAACCTAAGGATCGAATCCACTGCTCTTAAATCTCCTACACTGGCAGGCGGGTTCTTTTACCACTAGCGCCACCTGGGAAGCCCTTTGCTTTAAAATTTCCCTAAATGGCCTGCACAATCCAACAACGTTGGTCACAACCAGCAATCTGAAAAAACCCTGAATGTAGCCTAATCTTGAAAATGTGTAGATCAGTCATCTCCACACTTTTTTTGATCGTATGCCATTCACAGAAACACTTTTGAGCATACAGTCCTAACTTTCGTGTATTTATAAATTATATACTTGTACTCTCTTGGCCCATGTATCACTTATTAGTAAAGCTTCATATTTTTTCTTACATTTAGGATAGAAAAAAAATGTAAATACAACTTGTAACACTTCTTGCAGCTCCCTAGTGGACCATCTTCACCCAGGCTCCAGGAGGGCACGCTCTACCTTCAAGATTCAGACGGCCAGAGAGATTCAGTGAGTAGCCCAAGGTCACACAGCTGGCTTCCAGTAAGGCAGTTTTGGGGAGTTTGTTTTAAAGTTCTTAAAAAGTAGGTAGCTACTCATTAAATAACAGGACAGCATTAGCTTTCTTTTTGTCCAACATTTTTTTTTTTTGCCATACCACGCAGCTTACACGCTCCTATTTACGAGAGCAGGAGTTGAACCTGGACCCTTGTCAGTGAACAGAGTCCTAACCACTGGACTGCCAGAGAATTCCCTTTACCACTCTTCTGTGGGAGATTCTATATCCATGTCTACTAGCTATTATAAAATGTTGGGCTGCCAGAGAAATCCCCTGCCCCACATTTTAAATCCCCAAGTGGTACAGGAAGAAATATGAGCACTGTCACATTTTCATCAAAAGGCTGCCAACTTTCCTATGATGTGATGTTACAGAAGCCTTAAAATGTGGTCATTTTCAGTATCTATGAGATGGGCTGTTTTTGAACAATGCAACTGGTTTCAATACCCCCACGACTTTCTAATCGTGGTGACAACTCTGCCAGACCATCTGCACAACAAGACCCTCAGGGAGAAGTTCTGCTGCTAATGCCACTGCGTCTAGTTCCTGGTAAATAAGGAGAAGTGAGCTGCAGACACAGGGCTATTTCCCCCTCTTTGTGGTAAGCTGTAGTGACTGAAATTGTTGGATCCCTGAAGAGGCAGGAAACAGGGTCTGTTGGTCCCCAGAGGGCAATTTTATCTCTGTTCCTATCCCAGAACATCCTCTCAAGGCATAATCAGGCAGTGTGCCTGTGACTCTCTCTCTCTCTCTCTCTCTCTCTCTCTCTCTCACACACACACACACACACACACACACAAGAGGTTTGACTGGCAACGAGGTTCAGAACAGTGATATGGCCACTAGAATGATTATAACTTCCAAATATTATGGCATGAGAAGCCCCAACCTAAAAAATGAGAAAGGAAAGCCAGACATAAGGCTACTTGAATGCTTCTGAAAAGTAAATATCTCACCCTCAAAGACAGCACTTATAAAATTACAAAGAGGGAAATTTAAAAGCACAAGTGATAGCTTTACATGGGGTGGGGAAATTTTGTCAAGTTGGATAGAAAAAGAAATCTTTTTTTTTAATGACCCATACTTTTTATCAGTTCAGTTCAGTCGCTCAGTCGTGTCCAACTCTTTGCGACCCCATGAACCGCACATACATTTTATAATTTCTGTGTCTTTAGTTGGGTAGTCACTTATTTGGGGCTGGGCTGGGCCTTCGTTGCTGCGTGGCCTTTTCTCTAGTGGCAGCGAGCAGGGGCCGGGGGCGGGGGGGGGAGGCTCCTCCCTAGCTGCAGTGCACAGCTTCTCATTGCGGTGTCTCCTCCTGTGGCCGAGTGTGGGCTCTAGAGTGTCCTGGCTTCGGAAGTTGCAGCTCCCAGGCTCTAGAGCACAGGCTCAGTAGCTGAGGTGTATGGGCTTAGTTGCTCCACTGCATGTAGGATCTTCCCAGATCAGGGATCAAACCCACATCTCCTGCACTGGGAGGTGAATGCCTTACCACTGAGCCACCAGGGAAGTCCAGAAATCTTCATTTTAACATTCAACTTGGAAGTTTGCAAAGAAAAACAGAGAATCCCTTGTTCAGAAAGGGGGATGCTTTGGAGGTTAATCAGGAAAGAGATTGCTGGCCCAGATGGCCGAGGTGCATAGGGACAAAAAGGAGGATCAAAACAATGGTAGCCCCAAGACAACCAGGCTTGGCTCCCTGTTCTTGCTCACCCTCTAGCCCAACTTTCAACCACTGGTGTTTCACTCTGTGTAGGCCTGTCTGTGTCTGCTTTTTCTTTCTTCCTCTTTTTCGGTGAGTGAGGGGCTGCTATTTTTCTCTAGTTCATCTCACTCACCCTCTAACTGGACATAAGGTAACCTGAAAATACATTTACTTTTGTTAAACTTATTTAAAATATACAGGTTTCAGGGTCCTTGGTGGTCCAGCAGTTAGGACTCCGGCTTGTACTGCAGGAGGAGCAGTTTCGATCCCTGGACACGGCTCTAAGATCTCTCATGCCCCACAGTGTGGCCAAAAATAAAATATACAGGTTTCGCAATTTTTATTTTAAAAGTCATTGGATTGATAGACATCTCTGGTGGGCAGTTGATGAGAATCCTCCTGTCAATGCAGGGGACACAGGTTCGATCCCTGGTCCAGGAAGATTGCACATGCCAGGGAGTAACTAAGCCTGAGCACCACAGCTTCAGAGTCCAAGAGCCCAGCTACTGAGCCCACGTGCCGAAACTCCCGAAGCCCGCGTGCCTCGAGCACGTGCTCTGCAACAGGAGAAGCCGCTGCAGTGATAAGCCTGTGCACCACAACGAAAGGTAGCCCAAGCTTGCCACAACTAGAGAAAGCCCTCACGCAGCCACGAAGACCCAAGGCAACCAAAAATAAACACAGAAAAATCATTGATTTGAATCCAATAGATTCTCTTGGAAAAAATCGTGTTTGTTTTGAATTTGCATGATTTGATTTAAAGTTTTATTCTCTAGGAGGTCAATGGTCACTCTCAAGATAAAACAATTCTCTGTGCCCTTGATTAGGGTTAAGAAATTGAGCAAATTCAGTATAAAGCAGACTTTGCTGCTGCTGCTGCTGCTGCTGCTGCTGCTGCTGCTGTCACTTCAGTCATGTCCGACTCTTCGCGACCCCATGGGCTGCAGCCCACCCGGCTCCTCCGTCCATGGGATTTTCCAGGCAAGAGTACTGGAGCGAGTTGCCATGGCCTTCTCTGAGCAGACTGGCTGCTGCTGCTGCTGCTAAGTCGCTTCAGATTAGTTTTGTGTGGTCTCCACCTGGTGGTTGGAAAGTAGAACACAAGCCCTTCATAGAACTGAAAGAAAAAAAACTTTTAACTCCTCCCTGCAAACACAGAATTCACAAACGATGGCCTCTGCCTGTGTTTCTTTAGTGCCAGCCTCCCTGCTGAATTGTAAGCTTCGTGAAGGCAGAAACTGTGGTTCTGCTTGTTCACTGCTGTTTCCTCCGGGTACGGTACTGTAGCTATAGTAAATAAAAGAATAGATCAGGACCAAACCAATAAGTGAAAAGCACTTCATACAGTTTAATTTCCAATATCTTCACTTGCCTACCTACTGCTCTTGGTTTTCTATCGTTTTTCAGTCACTCAGTCATGTCTGACTCTTTTGCGACCTCATGGACTGTAGCCCACCAGGCTCCTCTGTCCATGGGATTTTCCAGGCAAGAATACTTGAGTGGGTGGCCATTTCCTCCTCCAGGGGATCTTCCTGACCCAGGGATTGAACCCACATCTCCTGCATTGGAAGGCGAATTCTTGAGCACTGAGCCACCAAGGAAGCCCTGTTTTGTTTGTTTTTAATATGCCATGATTATACTTTCCATCTATTCTTTCTTCATATTTTAATATTGCAGAGAAATCCAAATAAGCCACGCACCCTAATGGTGCCCCGTGTTCACTCTCACCAGGAGGCAGCTGTGACGTGGCTGCCATCACCTGTGCACTCGGGTGCTTGGTCACGGCTACGCGTGCGACCCTCTCCTCTGTCCAGTTGTGTGCAGTGTCCTATCGGATATGTCCAGCTTTACTGCCCTCTACAATGTCTTCAGAATATTTCCTCTATGATTCAGTATTGAAACAGAAAGTCATTGCACACGAAGAAAGCCCTCTGAGCACAGGTGTGGTACTTGGGTTTGATATTTGTTAAGTAAATATATGTTGTTGAAGGGACTCTGTGGGTTTTTGTTTCTTTCTGCAAAGCAGCAAATAAGTGCTTTATGAGACCTAAGAAGCACGATAGCCAAGAGAAGATGAGGAGGAATTACATTTTGTTAAGGAGACACATGTAGAAGATTGCCTACCACGCTGCTACTCAAGAAGTGGTGTGCAACCAGTAGTGTCAGCAAGATCTGGCATCTTATTAGAAATGTGGACCGTCAAGGCAGCGAGCAGACTTGTGGACACAGTTGGGGAAGGAGAGGGTAGGAGGAATTGAGAGAGTAGCACTGGAAAAATATGCATTACCATATGTAAAACAGATCACGAAGGAGACGTTGCATAACACAGGAAGCCCAGCCTGGTGCTCTGCGACAACACAGAGGGGTGAGAAGGGGTAGGGAGCAGGAGGAAGGTTCAAAAGGGAGGGGGCATGTGTATACTTACAGCTGATTCACTTTCTTGTATGGCAGAAACCATCATAACATTTTAACAATCCATCCTCCAATTAAAAATAAATTGGATATATATGCTGTTTAAAAAAGAAAGAAATGCAGACTGTTTGCCCATCCCAGACCCACTGAATCAGAATCTACATTTTAACAAGACTCCCAGGTGATTCATATGACAGGTCAAGTTTGAAAAGCTCTGCCTGATCTATCCGGAGAAGGCAATGGCACCCCACTCCAGTACTCTTGCCTGGAAAATCCCATGGACAGAGGAGCCTGGTGGGCTACAGTCCATGGGGTTGCGAAGAGTCGGACACGACTGAGCGATTTCACTTTCACTTTTCACTTTCATGCATTGGAGAAGGAAATGGCAGCCCACTCCAGTGTTCTTGCCTGGAGAATCCCAGGGACGGGGGAGCCTGGTGGGCTGCCATCTATGGGGTCACACAGAGTTGGACATGACTGAAGCGACATAGCAGCATAGCAAGACTTGAAATAACAGTCATATTGGTTCAAGACCTTTCTTTTGCTCTAAATTACAATGGTCATGGATGTGGAGACCCAAGAGGAGTGAATTTGTCACAATTTATAGTCATTCAAGCAGTAAGCTCTCAAATCAATAATGTTTTTCAGTTTCAGCTCTTGGGAAAGCCCAGATTAAAGCATCAGTGGAGCAGAGACAAAGTGACCTTCTCTCAGAAGAAGAAAAGCAATAACCCATATCTCCACAGATGACTGAAGTGCATGAAAAAAAAATACTACAGTGGCTGAAAATTGGTTCAAAAGGAGATGAGCTAAAAGAGAAATAATATGCAAGAGAACTCTTCATTTTGAGAGGTAAATCTTTTTCACATTTTTTCAGTTAAACATTTTTTTTATATCCTTCATTCTTCATTATTCTGGTCCACAGTGAGGACAGTAAGTAAAAATGAATAGAACTGGGGGAAAATGCAACAACTGGCTCAATATTAACACCACCAATTGTTTTTCTTAGGCATCTCTGAGTTTTTAGAGGTTCACCCATAAGTAAATGCAAAATGTATGCCAATATACTCATCGCAAACTGTTAAATATGTTACTTGATATCATAGTGGTTAATTTAAACCCTTGGGCTCTGGAACTATCAAGGTTCATAGCCCAGCACCAGCACTCACAGTGTGACTTGGGGAAAAGTAGTTAATTTCTCAGTGACTCCTCATTTGAAAATAAGAAAAACAAAAGTTGCTTTAAACACAAAATACATAAAGCGCTGAGAATAGTGTCTTGTTGGGTATAATACATGGCAAATAACTGTGAGATGCGGTTCTGATAGTAATATTATCATCATTGAGCTTTAATTCTAAAGTGTAGTCCCTAGAACAGAAGCACTGGCATCAGCTGAGAATCTGATAGAAATGCAAATCCTGAGCCCCACTCGGACCTACTCAACTAGGAGTCATGCCCACAACAGTTTGTTTCAATATGTCCTCCAGATGATCTGACATTGTCTACAGTTTGCAGACACTTACCCTTTGAAAATGGTGATCTAAAGTTTGGGTTCCTGACTCTTTAGCTATTATGAAAAGAGGCAATGGGAGTACCAAGTTAATGTATAATCTTGTGCAGACCCACTCTGAAGCCTTGTATCACTGTACTTAAATTGGAGCAAGCCACTGATTGAAGAACAGGTCGCGGTAGGGATCAGACCACACAAAGAAGAGAAGCCAAACGAACAAGAAAGCAAAGTCCCAGACAAGATACTCAAAGCAGAGCTAGAGGAACATCTTGGATACAGGACCAAGAAGGCAGAATAAGGCAAAGATGAAATGGCCAGAGATGGCAGGGTGGCCAAGGCACAAAATACCACACTTTGTTTGGGTACAGTGAGACCCTGGGAGCCACTGTGAATTCTGTTTAGTTGTTCCTTGGGGACAGGTGTCTTTAAAAACCTGGATCACTGAGACTTCCCTGGTAGTCCAGTGGTTGAGCATCTGCCTGCCAATGCAGGGAATGCAGGTTCCATCCCTGGTCCGGGAAGATTCCATATACCGTGGGGCGTCTAAGCCTGTGAGCCACAACGACTGAGCCTGCGCTCTAGAGCCCCACGCTCCTGGACAAGAGAGACTGCCACAGTGCGAAGCCCATACACTGCAACAGAGTGGACACACCTCTCCGCAACCGGAGAAAGCCCATGCACAGCAGCAGAGACCCAGCACAGCCAGAAAGAAAGTAAATCGATTAAGGAATTTAAAAACTCCAGGTTACTGACCATCGAGATATTGACAAGGTTAACTACCAAGTCTGCTATATTTGTTACCTGACAAATTCCCCTCCTGCTTATTTGGAGCTACTTTTCTTGGCCATTTGACCAGGGATCTCGTAGGCCTTGGCTGCTGCTATTGAGCCTGGTGGGCTGCAGTCCACGGGGTCGCTACTAGTTGGACACGACTGAGTAACTTCACTTTGACTTTTCACTTTCATGCATTGGAGAGGGAAATGGCAACCCACTCCAGTATTCTTGCCTGGAGAGTCCCAGGGATGGGGGAGCTGCCATCTATGGGGTTGTGCAGAGTCGGACACAACTGAGGCGACTTAGCAGCAGCAGCATTCTTTTGATACATCTGATTTTTATTTGCTTCTCTTACTGAGCTTTAGACATAATTGAGGAGTAGACTTGCCAGTGCAGGAGATGCAGTTTTAATTCCTGGGTGGGGAAGATCCCCTGGAGAAGAAAATGTATTCTTGCCTGGGAAATCTCATGGACAGAGGGGCCTGGAGAGCTGCAGTCCATGGGGTCACAGAAGTGTCACATACGATTTAGCAACTGAAAACAATAGGTAGATTAGAAACTCAAAGTCACATGTCCAAATACTGCTTTTTCATTTTTTGTAGTCTTAAAGAAAATTTTGCTTTGTAGCATGTCAGTTTCACTAAAAGGAATTGAAAAGTTTCTCTCACCCTTTGCTGTCTTCCCCTCTCACTGCCCCAAGCCAGGAATAACCCTCTTTCCATATCTCCTATTAGATCTGAAAATTTCACGGATTAAAACATAAATCACAGAAGACTATTAAAATGCCTATCTGATTAAACTGATCACACAGTATTTTGCAAACATGTAGTCTTTCATAAAGTCTCAACTACAAAGAAATTTTATCTCTGACAAGTGGCTATATTTGATGCTACCCCATAACCCTTTATTCTTTTCTCAGCTGAATTATCCCACACTAGCCAAGTGATTCATATTGTGTTAGACATTAGGCACTAAAGAACTGGGGACCATACAAGTAGGATAATGCAAGTGATTAGAGGGTCACAAAAGCTAACACAATGTACTAAAGACTTTCTTCTAAAACTGTATAATCATTTAGAATAAATACACAAATACTAAAACTGGTCCATTATCCCCTTTCTATTTACTTTTCCTCCAAAATATACTTTGTCTTCAAGTCACAAATATATTTAATATTTCCTGGAGGCTCAGGTGGTAAAGAATTCACCTGCAAGGCAGGAGACCCAGGTATAACCCCTGGGTCAGGAAGAGAGAGCTCCAGGACTACCACTCCAGGCTACCCACGCCAGGGCTCTTGCCAGGGAAATCCCATGGACAGAAGAATGTGGTGGGCTACAATTCAGTTCAGTTGCTCAGTCGCGTCCGACTCTTTGTGACCCCATGAATTGTAGCACGCCAGGCCTCCCTGTCCATCACCATCTCCTAAAGTGCACTCAGACTCACGTTCAATGAGTCCGTGATGCCATCCAGCCATCTCATCCTCTGTCTCCCCCTGCTTCTTCTGCCCTCAATCTTTCCCAGAATCAGGGTCTTTTCAAGTGAGTAAGCTCTTTGCATCACGTGGCCAAAGTACTGGAGCTTCACCTTCAAAATCAGTCCTTCCAATGAACACCCAGGACTGATTTCCTTTAGGGTGTACTGGTTGGATCTCCTTGCAGTCCAAGGGACTGCCAAGAGTCTTCTTCAGTACCACAGTTCAAAAGCATCAGTTCTTCAGTGCCCAGCTTTCTTTATAATCCAACTCTCACATCCATACATGACTACTGGAAAAACCATAGCCTTGACTAGACGGACTTTTGTTGGCAAAGTAATGTCTCGGCTTTTTAATATGCTCTCTAGGTTGGTCATAACTTTCGTGCCAAGGGGTAGGCATTTTTAAATTTCATGGTTGCAGTCACCATCTGTAGTGACTTTGGAGCCCTAAAAAAATAAAATCTGCCACTGTTTCCATGTATTTCTTCATCAGTTTGCCATGAAGTGATGGGACCAGATGCCATGATCTTAGTTTTCTGAATGTTGAGCTTTAAGCCAACTTTTTCACTCTCCTCTTTCACTTTCATCAAGAGGCTTTTTAGTTCTTCTTCACTTTCTGCCATAAGGGTGGTGTCATCTGCATATCTGAGGTTATTGATATTTCTGCAGGAAATCTTGATTGCAGCTTGTGCTTCCTCCAGCCCAGCTTTTCTCATGATGTACTCTGCATACAAGTTAAATAAGCAGGGTGACAATATACAGCCTTGATGTACTCCTTTCCTGATTTGGAGCCAGTCTGTTGTTCCATGTCCACTTCTAACTGTTGCTTCTTGACCTGCATAGAGATTTCTCAAGAGGCAGGTCAGGTGGTCTGGTATTCCCATCTCTTTCAAAATTTTCTGGTTTATTGTGACAGACACAGTCAAAGGCTTTGGCATAGTCAGTAAAGCAGAAATAGGTGTTTTTCTGGAACTCTCTTGCTTTTCGATGATCCAGCAGATGTTGGCAATTTGATCTCTGGTTCCTCTGCCTTTTTTAAATCCAGTTTGAACATCCGGAAGTTACAGTTCATGTACTATTGAAGCCTGGCTTGGAGAATTTTGAGAATTACTTTGCTAGGTATGAGATGAGTGCCATTGTGCAGTAGAACATTGTGCAATTGAACATTCTTTGGCATTGTCTTTCTTTTGAATTGGAATGAAAATAGACCTTTTGTAGACCTGTGGCCACTGCTGAGTTTTCCAAATTTGCTGCCATAATGAGTGCAGCACTTTCACAGTATCACCTTTTAGGATTTGAAATAGCTCAATTGGAATTTTATCACCTTCACTAGCTTTGTTCATAGTGATGTTTCCTAAGATCCACTTGACTTCACATTCCAGAAGTCCAGATGTCTGGCTCTAGGTGAGTGATCACACCATCATAATTATCTGGGTCATGAAGATGTTTTTTGTACAGTTCCTCTGTGTATTCTTGCCACCTCTTCTTAATATGTTCTGCTTCTGTTAGGTCCATACCATTTCTGTCCTTTATCGAGCCCATCTTTGCATGAATGTTTCCTTGGGATCTCTAATTTTCTCGAAGCGATCTCGTCTTTGCCATCCCATTGTTCTTCTCTATTTCTTTGCACTGCACTGATCACTGAGGAAGACTATTTTTTTTATCTCTCCTTGCTATTCTGGAGAATAGCATTCAAACTCTGCATTCAAATGGGTATATCTTTCCTTTTCTCCTTTGCTTTTTGCTTCTCTTCTTTTCACAGCTATTTGTAAGGGCCTCCTCAGACAGCCATTTTGTTTTTTTGCATTTCTTTTTCTTGGGGATGGTCTTGATCCCTACCTGCTGTACACAGTCACAACCCTCTGTCCATAGTTCACCAAGCACTCTATCAGATCTAGTCCCTTAAATTTATTTGTCACTTCCACTGTATAATCATAAGGGATTTGATTTTAGGTCATACCTGAATGGCTTAGTGGTTTCCCCAGTTTCTTCAATTTAAGTCTGAATTTGGCAATAAGGAGTCCATGATCTGAGCCATAGTCAGCTCCTGGTCTGATCTGCCCGTATTGGGTGACCCTATATGGCATGGCTTAATTTCATTGAGTTTGACATGGCTGTAGTCCATGTGATCAGACTGGCTAGTTTTCTGTGATATCCGAGTACTTCATAGGTGATTTACATTTCAAATACCTGGCTTTAGCTCTCAAGCACTGGGCAGCAGGCTCCAGTTCTTAAGTCTCCTTTCTCATTCTTTTTGGGGTTATCTGCTTTGTAGCATGACTCTCAAGCCACAGACTGAGGCTTATATTATTTTCTATCACCTTAATTTGAATACCCCATCCTCAAGTAGTGAGGGAGACTCATCTCTATCCTGATGGGCTCTTTTCCCCTCGTAAGCTATGCAGCCTTGCTGCTGCTGCTGCTAAGTCGCTTCAGTCATGTTGGACTCTGTGCGACCCCATAGATGGCAGCCCACCAGGCTCCTCTGTCCCTGGGATTCTCCAGGCAAGAACACTGGAGTGGGTTGCCATTTCCTTCTCCAGATGCAGCCTTAGAAGTAGGTATAGATCAGGAATTAGAAGTAGGTATAGATCAGGAAAATGGGTCTCACTTCCAGTCCCCCAAGACCCCATTGATTCCCTTGGAGGGAATCACTGGCAGTGAGCCTGGTGGGCTTCCAGCCTCCACACCGTATGAGGGATTAGGCAATCTCCTCCAACAGCCTTAGAAGTAGGTATAGATCAGGAATTAGAAGTAGGTATAGATCAGGAAAATGGGTCTCACTTCCAGTCCCCCAAGACCCCATTGATTCCCTTGGAGGGAATCACTGGCAGTGAGCCTGGTGGGCTTCCAGCCTCCACACCGTATGAGGGATTAGGCAATCTCCTCCAAAGTTCCCCTCCAGTGCCCATGGGAGTCATTTCCAGCCCCAAAGGACCCACTGTGCTTCTGTCCTTTCTCACCCTCCATGACCTCAGCTTTATCACTTCTCTGGGCTTTTACAAAAGGCAGAGAATGTTTGACTTCTGGTTGCTTCTGTGTTTAATCCTGCAAGAGTCCCTGAAGGCTCAAAGGCCTAAGGACCTAAAATACAGGGAGAGCAGACACACATTTTAAATTCCATAAGTTATCTTGCCATTGGTATTTTCCAATATCACCTTAGTAATCTGACATGTATTATTTGTTCCTCTTTAAGGTTATGGTGGCTCAGAGGTTAAAGCACCCACTGTGCTTCTGTCCTTTCTCACCCTCCATGACCTCAGCTTTATCACTTCTCTGGGCTTTTACAAAAGGCAGAGAATGTTTGACTTCTGGTTGCTTCTGTGTTTAATCCTGCAAGAGTCCCTGAAGGCTCAAAGGCCTAAGGACCTAAAATACAGGGAGAGCAGACACACATTTTAAATTCCATAAGTTATCTTGCCATTGGTATTTTCCAATATCACCTTAGTAATCTGACATGTATTATTTGTTCCTCTTTAAGGTTATGGTGGCTCAGAGGTTAAAGCATCTGCCTGTAATGTGGGAGACCTGGGTTCTATCCCTGGGTCAGGAAGATCCCCTGGAGAAGGAAATGGCAACCCACTCTAGTATTCTTGCCTGGAGAATCCCATGGACAGAGGAGCCTGGTGGGCTACAGTCCACAGGGTCGCAAAGAGTCGGACACTACTGAGCGACTTCACTCCCTCACTCAAGGTTATGTATGAGGGTAAAATGAAACGTTTGCAATTAAGTGGTAATAACAATAAGCAAATGCTTATTCCTTCTCTTGCATTACTGTGCTTTTTAAAATTACCCAATAAAGACACAATGATAAAAATAAAATTTTTTTAAAAACACACATGACCCTTTAATGGTTAAAATAAAAAATCCACCAAGTTAATATTACCCATATTCCTTTCCCATTTTAGCATCGTTGTATCAGTACAGTTGTTATTTTATATGCTGCATTTCTTGCTCAAGGCTTCCCAGGTGTTACTAGTGTTAAAAAAAAAAAAAATCTGCCTGCCAGTGCAGGAGACACAAGAGACAAGAATTTTGATCACTGGGAAGATCCCTTGGAGTAGGACATGGCAACCTGTTCCTCTGTTCTTGCCTGAAAAATTCCATGGACAGAAGAGCCTGGTGGACTATGGTCCATGGGGATGCAGAGTTGGACACAAGCAACTGAGTGTGCTTCCTGCTTATTATTAAGGATTTCCATGTTACTACACAAGCTTTATTAATTTTAGGAAACATATAAAGCTGATTAAAATATGCCTAAATTCTTCAGACTAGTAATTCCACTCCTCAAAATTTTACTTAACACAAATGACCAGAGCAAACCTAACAGGCTTTTTCCTTGTCAATTTTTTTCACTCCTCACCACAGCAACTGCCTCAGTCAAGTGCCTGAAGGACACTGTTGTTGCCTCACAAAGACATAAAATCAGTGACAACAGAGCCAGCTGTTCCCTCACTGCTGGAGGAAGAGATTATCTTACCTGCCTTTTATCCCAACATAAGCAGGCTTTTGTCTTAGGGAACCCCCTTAGGGTTCCCAGGGATGGGCATGCAGGGCTGTCCCCAAAGTGCCTTCATTCCTCTGATAATACCTGGGCAAAATCTGCTAATCTTCCTTCCCGGAAACAAAGTAATAAGGTACAACCCTGAAATGTAAAGGAAAATCCTGAATGATCTTCACCTTTCAAACTCCTGTAGTGGTTTTTAAAATATGCTTCAAAAGGAGTGGTTTGGAGTGGTAGATGGATGGAGAATGGATTTTCTGTCCCAGGAATTGAAAGCATTTATGCCCTGTACATCTTTCAGAAATCAATACTCTCTCCCCCACTACCCAATCTCTTCCATCCAATCAAACAAAGAATCTGATAGACTAAGATTCTATGCAGGACTTGGACCAAATATGCATTTATGGTCCCTTGGGTTTCCCTGGTGGCTCAGAGGTTAAAGCGTCTGCCTCCATTGTGGGAGACCCGGGTTCGATCCCTGGGTTGGGAAGATTCCTTGGAGAAGGAAATGGCAATCCACTCCAGTATTCTTGCCTGGAGAATCCCATGGACGGAGAAGCCCTAGTAGGTTACAGTCCATGGGGTCGCAAAGAGTCGAACACGACTCAGAGACTTCACCTCACCTCACCTCATATTTTCTCAAAATTTAAGGAGGAAATTGGAGAAATGATACTAAAGATTCCTTTTCTTTCTGTATCCCCTGCTCACACCCTCAAATTAGGCTCCATCAACTGAGCAAAAGATAGAAGAGAAAACGATAGGTTTTTTTTCAGTATGAAGATAAAGAAATTAGTAGATCAAATTGCCAACATCCATTGGATCATCAAAAAAGCAAGAGAGTTCCAGAAAACATTTACTTCTGCTTTATTGACTATGCCAAAGCCTTTGACTGTGTGAATCACAAAAAACTGTGGAAAATTCTTCAAGAGAAGGGAATACCAGACCACCTCACCTGCCTCTTGAGAAATCACTATGCAAGTCAAGAAGCAATAGTTACAAGTGGACATGGAACAACAGACTGGCTCCAAATCAGGAAAGGAGTACATCAAGGCTGTATATTGTCACCCTGCTTATTTAACTTTTATGCAGAATACATCGTATGAAATGCCAGGCTGGATGAAGCAGAGTTGGAATCAAGATTGCCAGGAGAAACATCAATAACCTCAGATATGCAGATGACATCACCCTTATGGCAGAAAGTGAAGAAGAACTAAAGAGCCTCTTGATGAAAGTGCATGAGGAGAGTGAGAAAGTTGGTTTAAAACTCAACATTCAGAGAACTAAGATCATGGCATCCGGTCCCATCACTCCATGGCAAGCAGATGGGGAAACAATGGAAACAGTGACAGGCTTTATTTTGGGGGCTCCAAAATCACTGCAGATAGTGACTGCAGCCATGAAATTAAAAGATGCTTGCTTCTTAGAAGAAAAGTTATGACCAACCTAGACAGCATATTCAAAAGCAGAGACATTACTTTGCCAACAAAAGTCCATCTAGTCAAAGCTATGGTTTTTCTAGTAGTCATGTATGGATATGAGAGTTGGACTATAAAGAAAGCTGGGCACTGAAGAATTGATGCTTCTGAACTGTGGTGTTTGGAGAAGACTCTTGAGAGTCCGTTGGACTGCAAGGAGATCCAACCAGTCCATCCTAAAGGAAATCAGTCCTGAATATTCACTGGAAGGACTAATCCTGAAGCTGACGCTCCAGTACTTTGGCCACCTGATGTGAAGAGCTGACTCATTTGAAAAGACCCTGATGCTGGGAAAGATTGAAGGTGGAAGGAGAAGGGGAGGATGAGATGGTTGGCTGACATCACCGACTTGATGGCCATTGAGTTTGAGTAAGCTCCAGGAGTTGGTGATGCACAGGAAAGGCTGGCACGCTGCAGTCCATGGGGTAGCAAAGCGTCAGACATGACTGAGCGACTCAACCAAACTGACTGATGAGAGTAGTCTTCTCTGAAAAAACACTAAAAAATTCAAGGTTGTGTTTTTTAAAAAATTTTATTCATGATGCTAGTGCAAGAATGGTAAGGCAGACTTCAAAGCTATGTCTACACGTATATGGAACTCTGCAATGGGGTTTTGCAGCAGGCGAGAGAGATAGGGTTCAACTTCAAATGCAATAAGGAAAAGTGGGAATTTGAACACAAGGAACAGGGTGGGATCAGTGAATAGAAAATAACCAAGAGGGAACATCAGCAGTAAGGGGGACTCTGGCTAAACTGCACTGGTAGGATTCTTGCGGTAGGCAAGACATGGTGATCGAGTATCATCTGGATGGTGGAGGAAAAGGAACTTGATCAGCTATTGAGGATGAAGGAGTCTGGCTAAAGCAACTTGGCAGGATTCCTGATGAAATCCAACAATGAAAAGGCAAACACAGAAGCCCAAGTCAGGGCAGGTGATAAGTTTGAGCTGCTACAACAATATAGACTAGGTACTTAAACAAGACCTTTATTTCCCAAAGTTCTAAAACCTAACAAATCCAAGATCAAAGTGCTGACAGATTTGACATCTGGTGAGGGCCCACTCTTCACATCTGGTGAGGGCCACTTGTGAGAGGCTCCAGTAAGATGGTAGGTGCTGGAACGGCGGCTGCACAGCGTTGGAGCAGCAGCTGTGTGGCGATGGAGTGACTTTCAGAAGATACGCATGTCCAGGGGCAAAGAAGAAGCCCCAGCAAGATGGTAGGAGGGACGAAATCACATTTAGAGTCAAACTCCAAAGCTGCCAGAGACATTCAGAGGGCTCAAACAAACCTTGTGTGCACGAGGATCCAGAGACCCCACAGAGACTGAGACAGAATTGTGCTCGAGTGTCTCCTGTGGAGGTACAGGTCAGCAATGGACTGCTGCAGGGACAGTGGCTCTGGGTGCAGTAGACCTGGGTGTGGCATAAATCCTCTTGGATGAGGCCATCATTAACCTCACCATACAGCAACCAGAACTAACACAAGACTGGGGAAACAGACTTTTGGAGGGCACAAACAAAACCATCTGTGCACCAGGACCTGGGAGAAAGGAGCAGTGGCCCCACAAAAGACTGACCTCGACTTGCCTGTGAATGTCCAGGAGTCTCCGGCAGAGGCATGGGTTGGCAGTAGCCTGCTGCAGGGTCGGGGGCAGAGTGCAGCAGCGCATGCATGGGACCTTTTGAAGGAGGTCGCCATTATCTTCATTGCCTTCACCATAGTTTGGCCTCAGGTCAAATAACTGGAAGGGAACACAGTCTCACCCATTAACAGAAAATTGGATTAAAGATTTACTGAGCATAGCCCCAGCAAGCAGAACAAGATCCAGTTTCCCCCTCAATCAGTCTCTCCCAC
>SJYC01086609.1:0-34592 GCA_006408675.1 Madoqua kirkii | reverse complement strand
TTGGACTGCAAGGAGATCCAACCAGTCCATCCTAAAGGAGATCTGTCCTGAATATTCATTGGAAGGACTGATACTGATGCTGACGTTCCAGTACTTTGGCCACCTGATGTGAAGAGCTGGCTCATTGGAAAAGACCCTGATGCTGGGAAAGATTGAAGGTGGAAGGAGAAGGGGAGGACAGAGGATGAGATGGTGGATGGCATCACCGACTTGATGGCCATGAGTTTGAGTAAACTCTGAGAATTGGTGATGGATAGGGAAGGCTGGCATGCTGCAGTTCATGGGCTCGCAAAGCATCGGACATGACTGAGTGACTCAGCTGAACCAAACTGAGGGCCCTCTTCTTCATTCATAGAAGACTGTCTTCTCACTGTGTCCTCATAGTGGTAAAAGGTGAGGGAGCTCTCTGGGGCCTCTTTCAACGGGCACTAATCCCATTTCCAAGAGTTTCAGTCTCATGTCCTAATGACCTTCCAAAGACTCACACCTCCTGTTGGGGATAAGAATTTCAACACAGGAATTGGAGGAGACACAAACATCTAGTCCACAAGAGAGTTCAGAGATGCCTCATTAAAGTTTGGTTAAAGAAAGACTATTAATCAATTGAAGTATATTTGGAAATAGCAAGAAAGATTATTGGGGGAGTTCCATTATGGTCTTCCCTGGTGGCTCAGATGGTAAAGCATCTGCCCACAATGTGGGATACCCAGGTTCGATTCCTAGGTTGGGAAGATCTCCTGGAGAAGAAAATGACAACCCACTCCAGTACTCTTGCCTGGAGAGTCCCATGGACGGAGGAGCCTGGTAGGCTATAGTCCATGGGGTCACAAAGAGTCGGACACAACTGAGCCACTTCACTTTCACTTTCACTTTCCATTATGGTCCAGTGGTTAAGAAGCCACCTGCCAGTGCAGAGGACATGAGTTCAATCTGTGGTCTAGGGAGATTCCACATGCTATGGGGCAACTAAACCCACTCACTGCAGCTAATGAGCCCACGCTCCCTAGAGCCTGTGCCTGCAACAAGAGAACCTCATGCAATGAAAAGCTGGCACACCACAACTCGAGAGTAGCCCCCACTTGCTGCAACTAGAGAAAGCCCGTGTACACCAATGAAGAACCAGTGCAGCCAAAAATAAAATAAAGAAGATTACTAGGAGTCTTCAATGAAAAACTGGCATATTTAGAGCCTACCTTTTCAGGTTACCTGATTCTAGCCATTCATTGCTTTTTTACGTATTTTACAAGTCTGAAAATTATGGGTAAATTATAGAAATGCAAGAAAAGTCTTTTCTAGAGACATAAATATATTATGTCTGATGTATGTTTAACCGACTTTTCTCCTCCCCATGGAAAAAGTCAGTTGCCCTATTCATTTGTAAATTCATTTCACCGTTCCTTTATTCCATTTAAGTTTGTGTTTCTAGACTTCCTATTTGAAATGGTTAGCATCTTACATGCCTCTTCATTAATAACAGATTAAATAAATCTTATCCCTGGGTCGGGAAGATCCCCTGGAGAAGGAAATGGCAATCCACTCCAGTATTCTTGCCTGGAGAATCCCATGGATGGAGAAGCCTAGTAGGTTACAGTCCATGAGGTCGCAAAGAGTCGTACACGACTGAGCAACTTCACCTTCACCTTCACCAAACACATATTTATATTCTATCTAAATAAGAGTTATGATTTTAGGCTTTTTTGAAAATCGTACTTTAACAATGTCAAACTTCCCAGTTCCAATAAGAGTACTAGAAAAATCTAGCCTTCCATCAAAGACCTGCTAAATAAAATATAACAATACTCTCCCTAAGCAAGTGGCTAAACTCGCAGATTATAATGCATTTGTTTCTTTTTTAAATTTTATTTTTATTTTCTTCTATGTTACAGTACTGTATTGATTTTGCCATACATTGACATGAATCAGCCACAGGTGTACACGAGCTCCCAGTCCTGAAACTCCCTCCCACCTCCCACCCTATATCATCTCTCTGGATCATGCCCGTGCTCCGGCCCCAAGCATCCTGTATCCTGTATCGAACATAGACTGACGCTTCGTTTCTTACATGATAGTATACATGTTTCAATGCCATTCTCCCAAATCATCCCACCGTCTCCTTCTCCCTCAGAGGCCAAAAGTCTGTTCTATACATTTGTGTCTCTTTTGTTGTCTCACATACAGGGTCATCATTACTATCTTCAAACCTTTGTTTCTTGTGGATTGAGGGAGGAATGTAGTAAATAAATGGAGCTCTTTTAAGGTCTATGCCCTCAGTGACAGAGTGGATCAGAATGAAATGTGTCCACCAAGTCAGCAAGATGTCAAGGAGGCTTGTCTGTCCCTGCTCTAGACTCTGGTTAAAAGCACATGTGGGAAATTCCCTGGTGATCCAGTGGTTAAGACTCAGAGCTTCCACTGCAAGGGGCGTGGGTTTGATCCCTGGTCAGAGAACTAAGATCCTGCATACCATACAGCACAATCAAACAAAGAAAAAAAATTTTTTTTTAAGTTTGAATTTTTACTTATCTTTGTTTGTTTGTTTGTTTGCTTGTATAGAATTGTAAAACCTTGGGCTTAATACCTCATTCAGTTTTGATCTAAGAATTTCATGATTCAAGAATTCAATGCCCATTGCCACCCCAGCTGAAAAATTAATTAAAATACTGTGAAATTAATGATATCTCCCAGCTCTGTGAAACATCCAATGCTCTTCTCTGGAATAATGTTTTTACACCACAGGCTACTATTTTCAGAGAAAACACAACACCCACTAAAGATGTGAAAGTGAAAATCACTCAGTCGTATCTGACTCTTTGTGACCCCATGGACTCCCTGGAATTCTCTAGGCCAGGAGTGGGTAGCTTTTTCCTTCTCCAGAGGATCTTCCCAATCCGGGATTGAACCCAGGTCTCCCAAATTGCAGGCGGATTCTTTACCAGCTGAGCCACAAGGGAAGCCCAAGAATATTGCAGTGGGTAGCCTATAGCCTATCACTTCTCCAGGGGATCTTCCTGACCCAGGAATTGAACTGGAGTCTCCTGCACTGCAGGTAGATTCTTCACCAGCTACGCTATCTGACTCAGCTGGTAAAGAATCTGCCTGCAATTTAGGAGACCTGGGTTCGATCCCTGGGTTGGGAAGATCCCCTGGAGAAGGAAATAGGTACCCATTCCAGTATTCTGGCCTAGAGAATTCTATGGAGTCCATGGGGTCACAAAGAGTCAGACACAACTGAGTGACTTTCCCTTTCAAGCTATCAGGGAAGCCCCGGCTAAAGATGAATTAATTCTAAAAACTTTGCTAAAGCATAAGGAAATATTCCACCATAAGCGAGTCTGTGAATACACGCACCAGAACTGGCTATAATTTAAAAGATAAGCTAGGGACTTCCCTGGTGGTCTAGTGGTTAAGAATCTAATGCAGGGGACATGGATTTGATCCCTAGTCAGGAAACTAAGATCCCACAGGCCTCAGGGCAACTGAGCCTGTGTGCCATAACGACTAAGCCTGTCTGAAAGTCCGAAACTACTGAGCCTTTGAGCTGCCACTCCGGAAGCCCTCGCACCGGAGAGCCCTGTGCCCCTCAACAAGAGAAGCCGCTGCAAGGAGAAGCCCTCACGCTGCAACTAGAGAAAGCCCGCGCACAGCAACAAAGACCCAGCACAGCCATAAATAGATAAATCAACATTTAAAAATAAAATTATTTTAAAGTAAATTTTATGCCCTGTGATGATCACAGATTATATGTAAATCTCTAGTTTTAATTAGTCTGGGCACTGATCATTAGCTTTTTGTATGCTCCAGCTACTTTGATTCCCTCTCAAGATTTTGATAAAATTCCAGAGAGGCAGAAACCCGCATTTTATCTCACAAAGCATGGCAATTTTTTTCATATTTGATAGATTTCTTTTACTAATTTTGATCAGGTACATTATTTTTATAGTCTTATGGCGCCAGCATAAAGAAATCAACAAAAAGCCATTTCCAAATACAGTTATGAACAGCTGGGTTTAAATTTGTAAGATTAGCAGTTGCAGAAATTGAACACTGGATGGCACCCAATCATCAACAAAAACATAACTGTAGTCACTTTTTTAATGTGTGGAAATTTTCACACACAAAGAATTTTCTGTTCAATATTTTGCTGAATATAACATTTCATCATATTTTCCTTTGGAAATAATTTCAAAATCATAAAATTTTGCAAATATAAAAACAGTACCAAACAGTCATATAGTCTTTACACTAATTTCTCTACTGTGAACATTTTACATCATTCACTTGTATCATTCTCTCTCATTCTAATAATTTTTCTTGTTGTTGTTCCTATTGTTTAGTCATGAAGTCTTGTGATACCATGGCTGTAGCCCACCAGGCTCCTCTGTCCATGGAATTCTCCAGCCACCAATACTGGAGTGAGTTGTGATTTCCTTCTCCAGGGGATCTTCCCAAGCCAGGGATTGAACCCATGTCTGTGCATTGCAGGAGGATTCTTTACTGCTAAGCCTCCTGGGAAGCCCTAATAATTTTTTCTACCTAACTATAATTATATTACTCAACTATTTGCAGAAAAGTTACCTACATAGGAGTCTTTACCTTGAATATTTTACTCTGTATTTCCTGATAACAGGGATATTCAAAAGAGTCTCTCTTTTGATGGTATTTAGAAAAATTTTTATAGTACAAAAGATTAAGATAAAAATTTTTCCCCAAAGCTTCACACATTGTAGGTTTTGTGTGCTTTATGTGTACTTAAATTATGGTTTAGAAATTTAAAAAATTTTATACTAACTTCTACAAAAAGCCCTTCTCAAGTATATCCCTAAGCTGGGAGGAAACAAAGAAACTAAACTCAATAGGAAAATGGTTTACAATTTCTGAAGAAAAAAATGATATAGGTAAAAATTATAGCAAAGAAAATGTCATGCTGCTCAGATTAATTTTATTCATAAAAAAGCCCAGAAATTCCAAATCCAAACAACCCATTAGAAGGCAGGAATAGAAGGTAAATATAAGCAAAATAAAGTGATTTTTAAGTGATTAAAGTTAAAATACATGGTAAAGAGAAAACAATAAATATGACAGTAGAAATAAATCTTAAAATGTCACTAATAATAATAAGTGTAAATAAAACAGGTCTTTTAAAGAACTACATAAAAACATATTCAAATTTCAGGTATATGCTATTTAAAATAGATACTTGAAACAGAATAACATAAAAAGACTGAAAAAGAGAAATAGACACCATATAAACAGCACCCAAAAGGAAAGTGAATATATATGTGAATATATGTATTAAATATATATGTGTACACGCATACCAAGTCACTACACTCGCGTCTGACTCTGCAACACTTTGGGCTGCAACCTGCCAGGCTCCTCTGTTGATGGGATTCCCCAGGCAAGAATACTGGAGTGGGTTGTTGTGCCGTTCCTTCAGGGCATCTTCCCCACCCACCAATCCAATCCAGAGCCTACCTGAATTAGCAGATGTGTTCTTTAGCATGAGTGCCACCTGGCAAGTACCATTAAAAACATATATATATATTCAGTTCAGTTACTCAGTCATGTCCGACTCTTTGCGACACCATGAATCACAGCATGCCAGGCCTCCCTGTCCATCACCAACTCCCGGAGTTTACCCAGACTCATGTCCATTGAGTCCGTGATGCCATCCAGCCATCTCATCCTCCTTCGACCCCTTTTCCTCTTGCCCCCAATCCCTCCCAGCATCAGAGTCTTTTCCAGTGAGTCAATTCTTCTCATGAGGTAGCCAAAGTATTGGAGTTTCAGCTTTAGCATCAGTCCTTCCAATGAACATCCAGGACTGATATCCTTTAGAATGGACTGATTGGATCTCCTTGCAGACCAAGGGACCTGCAAGAGTTTTCTCCAAACCACAGTTCAAAAGCATCAATTCTTTGGCACTCAGCTTTCTTCACAGTCCAACTCTCACAACCACACATTGACCACTGGGAAAATCATAACCTTGACTAGACGGACCTTTGTTGGCAAAGTAATGTCTCTGCTTTTCAATATGCTATCTAGGTTGGTCATAACTTTCCTTCCAAGGAGTAAGTGTCTTTTAATTTCATGGCTACAGTCACCATCTGCAGTGATTTTGGAGCCCAAAAAATAAAGTCTGACACTGTTTCCACTGTTTCCCCATCTACTTCCCATGAAGTGATGGGACCAGATGCCATGATCTCAGTTATCTGAAAGTTGAGCTTTAAGCCAGCTTCTTCACTCTCCTCTTTTACTTTCATCAAGAGGCTCTTTAGCTCCTTTTCACTTTCTGCCATAAGTGTGGTATCATCTGCATATCTGAGGTTATTGATATTTCTCCAGGCAATCTTGATTCCAGCTTGTGCCTCTTCTAGCCCAGTGTTTCTCATGATGTACTCTGCATATAAGTTAAATATCTGAAAGTTGAGCTTTAAGCCAGCTTCTTCACTCTCCTCTTTTACTTTCATCAAGAGGCTCTTTAGCTCCTTTTCACTTTCTGCCATAAGTGTGGTATCATCTGCATATCTGAGGTTATTGATATTTCTCCAGGCAATCTTGATTCCAGCTTGTGCCTCTTCTAGCCCAGTGTTTCTCATGATGTACTCTGCATATAAGTTAATAAACAGGATGACAATATACAGCCTTGACGTACTTCTTTTCCTATTTGGAACAAGTTTGTTGGGTGACGTACTTCTATTCCTATTTGGAACAAGTTTGTTGTTCCATGCCCAGTTCTAACTGTTGCTTCCTGACCTGCATACAGGTTTCTCAAGAAGCAGGTCAAGTGGTCTGGTATTCCCATTTCTTGAAGATTTTCCACAGTTTATTGTGATCCACACAGTCAAAGGCTTTGGCATAGTCAATAAAGCAGAAATAGGTGTTTTTCTGGAACTCTCTTGCTTTGTCCATGATCCAGCGGATGTTGGCAATTTGATCTCTGGTTCCTCTGCCTTTTCTAAAACCAGCTTGAACATCTGGAAGCTCACGGTTCACGTATTGCTGAAGCCTGGCTTGGAGAATTTTGAGCATTACTTTACTAGCATGTGAGATATGCATATATATAAATATATATATATCTATGTATTCCACATGAAATATAGTAAATTAAGTCAGAAAGTATGATTAGAGATTAGAAAAGATTTACATAGTGAAAAAATTGTTATCAAAAAGGTGTAATTTGGGCACGTCCCTTGTGGTCCAGCTGTTAAGACTGGGTCTTCATAGCAGGGGCAGCGGGTTTGATCCCTGGTTGAGGAAGTAAGATCCGACGTGCCACGCAGTGTGGCCAGAACTTTTTTTTTTTTTTTAAGTATAATTTGAATGCGTTTAACAGTCTCGTGTGCTGCGATTCATGGGGTCGAAAAGAGGCGGACATGACTGAGTGATTGAACTGAACATAGTCTCAAAATATTTACAGCAAAAACATGGAGAGATATTAGAAGAAACTTACCAACCTATAAATTTCTATCAAGAAGTTTACAAATTAATAAGAATCTAGATTTAAACAACATAATTAACAATCTGATCAAGGTTACAAATGTGAACTGGCACCACAAACTAGATAATGCACATTATGTAAAAATAACCACATAGGGATACTGGTTGGAAATATAGAGAAACCTCAAGGGAAAGGAATTTGAGAAGGCTGCCTTTATCCTTTGACCCAGAAATCTCAGTTCCGAGAGTTTAATCTCAAAAATACATGTGTGAAAGTATGAAAAGATAAGGAATTCCCTGGCAGGGGGAAGTAAGTTCCTGCTAAGCCCCATGGTGCAGTGAAAAAAGTTTTTCTAAATGTGAAAAGATACATACACAAGGCAATTTATTCCAGTTCAATTTGTAACAGTGAGAGACTGAAAAACAACCCACACACCCATGAATAGGTTACTGGTTGAATAAACATGTGACTCGGATCATGAACTCCTTATTGCAAAATTCAGACTTAAATTGAAGAAAGTAGGGAAAACCACTAGACAACTGAGGTATGACCTAAATCAAATCCCTTATGATCATACAGTGGAAGTGACAAATCAAGGGATTATATCTGATAGAGTGCCTGAAGAACTATGGTTGGAGGTTTGGAAGTTTTGTACAGAAGGCAGTGATCAAAACCATCCCCAAGAAGAAACGCAAAAAAGAAAAGTAGTTTTCTGAGGAGGCTTTACAAGTAGCTGAGAAAAGAAGAGACGCTAAAGGCAAAGGAAAGGAAAGATACATCCATCTGAATGCAGAGTTCCAAAGAACAGCATGGAGAGATAAGAAGGCCTTGTCAGTGATCACTGTAAAGGAATAGAGGAAAACAATAGAATGGGAAAGACTAGAGATCTCTTCAAGAAAATTAGAGATACCAAGGGAACATTTCATGCAAAGATGGGCTCAATAAAGGACAGAAACAGTATGGAACTAACAGAAGCAGAACATATTAAGAAGAGGTGGCAAGGATACACAGAATAACTATACAAAAAAGATTTTCATGACCCAGATAACCACGATGGTGTTATCTCGCCTAGAGCCAGACATTTTGGAGTGCAAAGTCAAGGAGGTCTTAGGAAGCATCACTACGGATAAAGCTAGTGGAGGTGATGGAATTCCAGTTGTTATTTCAAATCCTAAAAGGTGATGCTATGAAAGTGCTGCACTCAACATGCCAGCAACTTTGGAAAACTCAGCAGTGGCCACAGGACTGCAAACGGTCTGTTTTCATTCCAATCCCAAAGAAAGGCAATGCCAAAGAATGCTCTAACTACTGCACAATTGCACTCATCTCACATGCTGGCAAAGTAATGCTCAAAATTCTCCAAGCCAGACTTCAACAGTACAGGAACTAAGAACTTCCAGATGTTCAAGCTGGATTTAGAAAACGCAGAGGAACCAGAGATCAAACTGCCAGCATCCATTGGATCATAAAAGAAGCAAGAGAATTCCAGAAAAACATCTACTTCTGCTTTATTGACTTTGCCACTAAAGCTTTTGACTGTGTGGATCACAACAAACTGTGGAAAATTCTTCAAGAGAAGGGAATACCAGACTACCTCACGTCCCTCCTGAAAAATTTGTATGCAGCTCAGGAAGGAATGGTTAGAACCCGACATGGAACAATGGACTGGTTCCAAATTTGTAAAGAAGTACATCAAGGCTGTACACTGTAACCTTGCTTATTTAACTTCTGTGCAGAGTACATCATGCAAAATGCCAGACTGGATGAAGTACAAGCTGGAATTGAGATTTCCAGGAGAAATATCAATAACTTCAGATATGCAGATGACACCACCCTTATGGCAGAAAGTGAAGAGAAACTAAAAAACCTCTTGATGAAAGTAAAAGAAGAGTGTGAAAAAGCTAGCTTAAAACTCAACATTCAAAAAATGAAGATCATGGCATCTGGTCCCATGACTTTATGGCAAATAGATGGGGAAACAATGGAAACCATGACAGTCTTTATTTTCTTGGGCTCCAAAATCACTGCAGATAGTGACTGCAGCCATGAAATTAAAAAGACACTTGCTTCTTGGAAGAAAAGTTATGACCAACCTAGACAGCATATTCAAAAGCAGAGACATTACTTTGCCAACAAAAGTCCATCTAGTCAAGGCTATGGTTTTTCCAGTAGTCATGTATGGATGTGAGAGTTGGACTATTATAGAAAACTGAGCACTGAAGAATTGATGATTTTGAACTGTGGTGTTGGAGAAGACCCTTGAGAGTCCCTTGGACTGCAAGGAGATCCAACCAGTCAATCCTAAAGGAAATTGGTCCTGAATATTCATTGGAAGGGCTGATGATAAAGTTGAAGCTCCACTGGAGCTTCCACTTTTCCACTGGAAAAAACCCTGATGCTGGGAAAGTTTGAAGACAGGAGGAGAAAGGGACAACAGAGGACGAGATGGTTGGATGGCATCACAAATTGGATGGACATGAGTTTGGCAAGCTCTGGGAGTTGGGGATGGACAGGATAGCCTGGCATGCTGCAGTCCATGGGGTTGCAAAGAGTCTAATACAACTGAGTAACTGAACTGAACTGAATAAACATGGCACATCCTGATTATGCAACTATAAAAAGAAGTGAGGAATATCTGCTTACTGATATGCACTGATGCCCAGCATACACAATTTTTATTTTGTTTTGGAGGGTACATTTTAAGGGAAAAAAGCAAAGAGAAGAAAAAAATATATGTGCAGTGTTAACATTTGGCTAAGAAAATGATGTATCTGCATAATATTAATATTCATATCTCTACTCTGTCTTGGAAGAACAAAAACTTTTTTAAAAAGGTTATCTATTATGTAACCCAGCAATTCCTCTTAGAAATACCCCAAAGAAAAGGAAACGCATATGTTCATACAGAAACTTCAACATGAATATTCACAGCAGCACTGTTTATAACAGTCAAAAAATGGAAACAACCCCGAGGTCCATCAACTGATGAATGCGTAAGCAAATTGTTATATCCAAACAACAGAATATTATTCAGTCATAAAAAAAGAATAACATATTGATTCATAGAACAAAATAAATGAATCTTGACTACATTGTGCTAAGTGAAAGAAGACTGTCACAAAAGGCCATAGATTAAATTATGCCATCGATAACAACAGTCTTGAGTAGGCAAACCCAGAGAGAAAAAAGTTAGTATTTGCCAGGGTTAGGGGGGAAGGTGAATGGGGAATAGAGAGTGACTTTTTTTTTGAGAAGATAAAATATTCTTCTCAAAATTAGATAGTGATGATAGTTGTCAACTTTGTAAATATACTAAAAATGATGAATTATACATTTTAAAGGGTGAGTGTTATGGTATATTAATTATATCTAAATATTTTAAATGCTTTAACTGTATCAATGCTTTAACTGTAGGAAGAAGAAACAGAATAGAAAAGATAGGAAAAGAAACTGGATTTCTCTGAATATATTTACGTTAATAGATTTGACTTTCAGTTCAGTTCAGTCACTCAGTCGTGTCCGACTCTTTGCAACCCCATGAATCGCAGCACGCCAGGCCTCCCTGTCCATCACCAACTCCCAGAGTTCACTCAGACTCACATCCATTGAGGTGGTGATGCCATCTAGCCATCTCATCCTCTGTCGTCCCCTTTTCCTCCTGCCCCCAATCCCTCCCAGCATCAGAGTCTTCTCCAATGAGTCAACTCTTCGCATGAGGTGGCCAAAGTACTGGAGTTTTGACTTTAGAAACATGTAAATGAGCCAGGTATAAATAAAATCAAATTGAAAAGCAGGAATTCCCAGAAGTCCAGTGGCTAAGACTCCACCTTCCAATGCAGGGGCACAGTTTCTATCCCTGGTCAGGAAACCAAGACCACACAGCCTGTGGTACAGCCAAATAAATAAATAGATTGCTGAAATTCCTCTCTGTGATTATGCCTTTAATTTGTTACACTGTTAGATACATTTGTTCCATTTGATTTTTACTTTCAGACTTCTTTCCTTCTTTTTTCCTAAGAGCTTTCCTAATATATAATTCACATACCATACAAATCACCGATTTTATTAAAGCGAAAAATTAAGTGGATTTTAGGATATTCAGAGTCCTACAACCATCATCACAGTCACATTTCTAGCACCTCAAAAAGAAACCTAGTATCCTTTAGCAATTACCACTCAATTATTCACTTCATAGCCTAAAGCAATCACTAATTTACTTTCTATATATTTGCCTATTATGGACATTTCATATAAATGAAATCATTTGATATGTGGTATTTTATGACTGGCTGCATCCATGCTGTAACTTGTACACTTTATTCCTTTTTGTGGCTGAATAACATTCTATTAAATCAGTTCAGTTTATTTGCTCCGTCATGTCTGACTCTTTGTGACCCTGTGAATTGCAGCATGCCAGGCCTCCCTGTCCATCACCAACTCCTGGAGTTCACTCAGACTCACATCCATGGAGTCGGTGATGCCATCCAGCCATCTCATCCTCTGTCGTCCCCTTCTCCTCCTGCCCCTAATCCCTCCCAGCATCAGAGTCTTTTCCAGTGAGTCAACTCTTTGCAAGAGGATGTCCATCACCAACTCCCAGAGTTCACTCAGACTCCCCTCGATCAAGTCAATGATGCCATCTGGCCATCTCATCCTCGCTTGTCCCCTTCTCCTCCTGCCCCCAATCCCTCCCAGTATCAGAGTCTTTTCCAATGAGTCAGCTCTTCCATGAGGTGCCCGACATACTGGAGTTTCAGCTTTAGCATCATTCCTTCCAAAGAAATCCCAGGGCTGATCTCCTTCAGAATGGACTGGTTGGATCTCCTTGCAGTCCAAGGGACTCTCAAGAGTCTTCTCCAACACCACAGTTCAAAAGCATCAATTCTTCGGTGCTCAGCTTCTTTCACAGTCTGACTCTCACATCCATACATGACCACAGGAAAAATCATAGCCTTGACTAGACGGACCTTAGTCGGCAAAGTAATGTCTCTGCTTTTGAATATACATCTAGGGTGGTCATAACTTTTCTTCCAAGGAGTAAGCGTCTTCTAATTGCATGGCTGCAGTCACCATCTGCAATGATTTTGGAGCCCCCAAAAGTGAAGTCTGACACTGTTTCCACTGTTTCCCCATCTATATCCCATGAAGTGATGGGACCAGATGCCATGATCTTCATTTTCTGAATGTTGAGCTTTAAGCCAACTTTTTCACTCTGCTCTTTCACTTTCATCAAGAGGCTCTTTAGTTTCTCTTCACTTTCTGCCATAAGGGTAGTGTCATCTGCATATCTGATGACATCTGCATATCTTGATTCCAGCTTGTGTTTCTTCCAGCCCATAGTTTCTCATGATGGACTCTGCATATAAGTTAAAGAAGCAGGGTGACAATATACAGCCTTGACGTACTCCTTTTCCTATTTGGAACCAGTCTGTTGTTTCATGTCCAGTTCTACCTGTTTCTTCCTGACCTGCATATAGGACAGATACACCATATTTTGTGAATCCACTCATGAACTGATGGAAATTTGGGTTGTTTTTTTACCTTTGACTATTGTGAATGATGTAGCTGTAAACATGTGTGTACAAGTTTTTGTGTGAACATAAGTTTCCATTTCTCTAGCAGTAGAACTGCTTAAGTCCTTAACTTTTTTGAGGACTGCCAGATTGTTCTCTGAAGCGGCTGCACCACTTCACATCCCCACCAGTATATGAGGGTTCCTGTTTCTCTGCATTCTTGTCAATGTTTATTGTCATCTTTTTTATTCCAGCCATCCTAGTGGGAGTGAAGTGGTATCTCACTGTGGTTTTAATTTGCACTTCCCTGATGGCAACTGATTTTCATGTGCTTATGGCCTGGGTGTGTATCTTTTTTTGCGAGATACTTATGCAGACCCTGTGCTTATTTATATTTGATTTTAGTAAGAACATTTTAAAATTGAGGTATAATTGACATAAAACATTATATTAGTTTCAGGTGTGCAACATAATGATTCAATATTTGTCTACATCACTACGTTGCAAGATGACCACCACAATAATTGAGAATTCCCTAACAGTCCAGTGGTTAAGACTTCACCTTCTAATGTAGGAGGGTGCAGGTTTGATCCCTGCTCTGGGAGTTAAGATCCCACATTTTGACATGGACCATTGCGGCCAAAAAACCAAAACATGAAACAGAAGCAATATTGTAACAAACTCAATAAAGACTTCAAAAATGGTTCACATCAAAAAAATCATTAAAAAAAAAAAAGCAAAACAATGTACTTTTAGCAACTTTCAAATACTCAGTACAGTATTATTAACCATAGTCATCATGCTGTACATTACATGCCATGACTAATTTATTTTATAAGTGGAAGTTTATACCTTCTGACTCCTTTTCACTTATCCACCTCCACTCCCTGACTCTGGTAACCATCAGTCAAAGAAAGAATGCTTATATGAGATCTCTTTTGCTCAGTAAAAAAGTTATTTATTTCTTCTTATTGATTTGTAAGAGATCTTGATTGGAGAAGGCAATGGCGACCCACTCCAGTACTCTTGCCTGGAAAATCCCATGGAGGGAGGAGGTGCCTGGTAGGCTGCAGTCCATGGGGTGACGAAGAGTCGGCCACGACTGAAGGACTTCACTTTCACTTTTCACTTTCACGCATTGGAGAAGGAAATGGCACCCCACTCCAGTGTTCTTGCCTGGAGAATCCCAGGAATGGGGGAGCCTGGTGGGCTGACGTCTATGGGGTCTCACAGAGTGGGATACGACTGAAACAACTTAGCAGCAACAGCAGGAGATCTTGATATAATTCTAAACAGAAGTTCTTTATTGGATATATGATTTGCAAGTTTTTTCTTACAGTTTTGGGTTGTCTTTTCAACTTTCTTAAAAGTGTCTTTTGAAGCACAAAAGTTTTAAATTGTGATGGAAGTCCAATTAATTTACTTTTTGTTGTTTGTGCTTTTAGTGTCATACTAAGAATTTATTGCCAAATCCAAAGTAGTAAAGATTTATGCTCATGTTTTCTTCTTTTCTTTGGCTCTTACATTTAGGTCTTCATCAATTTTGAATTTAGTTTTGTATGATATAAAGCAAGGGTCCAATTTCATTCTTTTGTTTGTGGCTACTGTTGTCCTAGCATCATTTGTTGAAAAGACTCTTGTTTTCTTACTGAATTGTCTTGGCATCCTTGTTGAAAACTCCACTGACTAAATATATAAGTATATAAAACATATTGACTCTATCTCCCTCATGAAATATTGCCAAGGACAAAAAGAACAGCAAAGCATTTGTTTTTCTTTTGAACTTTTTCTTCTTAATTTTTTTTTTGCAAAGAAAAATTTTAAAATAGTTTTCAGTAGTCATAAATGTTAATAAAATTATTACTGAATTTTGAAGCTACTGTATATTTAGTAGGATAAAGTAACTATATAATTACATTAATGTTCTTGGGAGCCAAGGTTTTCAATTTAAGAAAAAAGGATTTAAACACAAAATTCAAGAAATATGTGAAAGCCTATAATCTTACACCTGAACTGGAATTATCAATATCAGTTCAGTTCAGTTCAGTCACTCAGTCGTGTCCTACTCTTTGCAACCCCATGAATCGAAGCACGCCAGGCCTCCCTGTTCATCATCATCTCCTGGAGTGCACTCAGACTCACATCCATCGAGTCAGTGATGCCATCCAGCCATCTCATCCTCTGTCGTCCCCTTCTCCTCCTGTCCCCAATCCCTCCCAGCATCAGAATCTTTTCCAATGAGTCAACTGTTTGCATAAGGTGGCCAAAGTACTGGAGTTTCAGCTTTAGCATCATTCCTTCCAAAGAAATCCCAGGGCTGATCTCCTTCAGAATGGACTGGTTGGATCTCCTTGCAGTCCAAGGGACTCTCAAGAGTCTTCTCCAACACCACAGTTCAAAAGCATCAATTGTTCGGTAATCAATATAAAATCATGTAAATGCATTTATCTTTAAAGTACATATTTTCTGTCTTTGTTCACCAAAAGTCTTAGCAGCAGTGAGAACATAGTGGGTAATGAACACCCATAGACTTCAGGTTGTGATTTCTAAATACCATATATTCATACAAAGAACCAGGGGCTCTTTGAGAAAATTGCCGAATCCATATTTGGGCAGCAAATATCTCAGGTGACTCTGGGGTAACCTGTTATGCCAGTCTGTTTTCTGTGTGCTTTACAAGTGTTGGGCTGCACCCAACACAAGGCCTGTGCTTGCCCAGCTTCAAGACTGAAGAAAAAGTCCACAGTCAGCAACAGAGACATCACTGGTTTAATGGATGGGGGGAGCTAATGCATCTGAAACAAGGTACTGGAGTGACACCTCACCATGTGCAGTGTGCAGGTCTGTGGGCAGGACGTGGTGGCAGTCTCCCCTCCTGGGGCGTAGCAGTGGGGCAATAACAGTTATAGGAGAACTGACCTCAGGTGGGCTTACCAGGGAAACCAGTAGAGGGATATGCCTCTCTTCGATAAGCTATCACTTATCACATCTTTGATAAGCTATCACTCAGAATTCCCTGGTGGTTCAGTGGTTAAAACTCTGATAAGCTATCCCTAGCTGGGGCCTGGAGCAAGCATTTAGGAAGATCAATCTTGTGAGCAGGCACTAGTTGGGCAGGGGATGTAGAGCAGGCAAGAGACAGCCATCTTGAGTGGCCGGAATGTACGACACGCATCAGTTCATTTAATTTTATAATTGACAAAACTGAGACTTAAATAGATTGCCCAAGGTTACAGAGAAACAAAATGACCCCCAAAAAAGATACAAACCCAGGCTTCAGGGCCAGCATCTGAAAACTTGGTCAACCTTGTTAAGAATCAGAGAAATGCTTATTATTGATAAAATAACATTGAGACACTTTCTTATTAGAACTGCAAAAGTAACGCTGAATAAAATGACATTTTAGTGAGCACTTGAGGTTATAAGAACTCTTACACACTGTTTAATTTTTAGAGCCTTTTTTGGATAATGATTTCACCACTCTTAATACATTTGAAGAGGCACATACCTCACACTCAGAAATTCCACTTCTAGACTAGGGAAATTCTACAATATTTTATCTGTACAAGAAAGCAATGTATAAATATCTACATTTTTTTACAGCCCCACAAGCTTTGAGAAAAAGAAAGCTGGTGACTTCCTGCCAAGTTAAATATGGAGCCTGCTTTCCTTTTCTGTTTTCAATGAGGAAGGCCCCTCACCCTATCAGAGATCTTTTCGTTTTTGCGGTTCATGAAGTAGGGGAATGTTATTTGCATAGAATATTTTTAACTTTTTGAAGTGCTTTTACCATCGTTAGGTTTCATAACAGTTGCCTGTAACAGGAGAGTGTTTCCTTTTCCTTAGGCTAAGAAGCTTAAGGGATTTAAGGTCAAAGATCTAGAATTCAGTTTGGTTCAGTTGCTTAGTCGTTTCCTACTCTTTGCAACCCCATGGACTGCAACACACCAGGCTTCCCTGCCCATCACCAACTCATGGAGCTTGCTCAAACCCATGTCCATTGAGTCGGTGATACCATCCAGCCATCTCACCCTCTGTCATCCCCTTCTCCTCCTGCCCTCAATCTTTCCCAGCATCAGGGTCTTCTCCAGTGAGTCAGTTCTTTGCATCAGGTAGCCAAAGTATTGGAGTTTCAGCTTCAAAATCACTGCTTCCAATGAATATTCAGAACTGCTTTCCTTTAGAACATCTACTTCTAGAACTCAGAGGCCCCATCAGAAAGTCTCACAATTTAATTTGCATACAAATCACCTGGGGATCCAGTGAGAATGCAAATTGTGATCCAGTGGGCCTTGGGTGAGGCCTGAGATGCTGCATTTCTAACAGGTTTCCCTTTTATTGTTGATCCCCAGGCCACACTCTGAGTATGGGAGGTTAACCCTTTGACTCGGGCTAGGTATTAAACTGCACTGGTCTGCTTTCCCTGTGTGTACTTGGCGGTGCGAATTATAACAGGGGAAGAAAGGGCTATCACCTTGAGAAAATCCTGACGTTGTTGTTAAGCAAGCAGATATGACTTAAGCAAGCTGATATGATTTTGTGTTTTCATTCTCTGTGGCCACCTTCTTTCTTTGTATATGTAATTAACAGATGGGCTGTGCATGGATAACCAAGACTGGAGTCAGGAGGAAATATGCTTGGGAACTTCCAGTGTTTATGATTTGGGCTTTGTCAAAAATTGGAGTCTGTAGCAATCCTGGTTGCATCTGTACCCTACAGTCTACAGTTGTTTATCAGCAGTGCATCAAATAAAACAAACTTGCAGCGCCTTTGTGGTTCACTTGGCTCCCCAGCACCCCTGGGTGACATGAGCTTGGCACTCTCCAGGAGCCCTGCAGCACAACTGGCATTTACACAGAGGGGTTCTGGCAGTCTCCTCTGCCTCAGGTATGAGATCTGGTTTGGTAACCACACCACATCCTATTAATAAATGCCAAACAATGTGGTGTGGCCTTGCTGTAGGGAATTCCTCTGTGAGGAGAAGCAGCTATTCTCCCAGGGACTGGTCCTGGTTTGGGGCAGGGGGAGGCAGAAACAGAGCCATTCTGAGTTGCCAGTCTGGGGTGCAGAAGGATGCCCCAGTGTGGCATCCTTGCCCCTTCCTGTGCCCTAGGTTGGGGCTGAGAGGACTGAGGAGAGC
This sequence comes from Madoqua kirkii, assembly GCA_006408675.1. Taxonomy (NCBI): domain Eukaryota; kingdom Metazoa; phylum Chordata; class Mammalia; order Artiodactyla; family Bovidae; genus Madoqua; species Madoqua kirkii. The sequence goes on along the minus strand of SJYC01086609.1, from coordinate 16,498 downwards.
CCATAGGCACCTGTTCTAAACAGCAAGCGTGCTGATTTCACTCTTCCCTTATAACTGGACAGACTGGTATAGTGAGGTGTCAGCTTTCTTTGTGAAGCAGGTTTTGGTCTTCTCAATTACAATTATTATGAACAGTTCTCAAATGTGACCGAAGGGCAAATACAGCTGTTGATATATTTTCAAATATCAAGCCTATCTTCGCAGAAGCTATGTCTAACTAAGGTAGTCTGAATTCTACTGCTGAGTCCACCGTTAAGCAGAGGTGGCCAGGACTGGAAGTAGTTGGGACATGTTATTCTGGGGGGTAGATGATCTTACAAGACATAGTCTTACTTTAAACGTGATTCTGATATAATAAAGCTCTCATTGCTCTTTCACTTTATCATGCAACTGAAATGTCAAGCTCCTCGTGACTGCAAAGTTTCACACCAGCCTTTGTGGTGGTGAGAGTAAATGAAAAAAGACTGAAAATGAGAGATATGAGAAATAAATAATAAAAAAGAAAGATATGGCATTTGTTCTTAAATATTTTCATACAATAGCTAGGAAATTAAGTAACAAAACTATGAATCAAGGTAACATAATACATGCCGACTGGTCCAGGGTCATCAGTTCCAAAGAGAGTATTTCTGATGCCAATAGGAAGGGGAAACTTCTCAAAGGAGGTGAAATTTAAGTTAGATTTTGAAGGCCATGTAGTATGATAATACAGGAAAATGAAGAAAAATAGTACTGAAGGCCATGTAGTATGATAATACAGGAAAATGAAGAAAAATAGTACAGGTTATCTAGAGAACAAACAGGTGGTTGCCAGAGGGGAGGAGTGGCAAGGGGAGAGGAGAGAAATAGGTGAGGGAAAATTAGGAGGTACAAAATTTCAGTTGCAAAATAAATGAGTCATAGAGACAAGATGTACACTTAAAGGAATACAATCTATAGTTAGGTAATGTCTTTGTATGGTGACAAATCATAACTTCCCAGGATGATCATTTCGAAATGTATAGACATATTGAATCACCATTTTGGGTACCAGGAACTAACATACTGATGGATGGCAAACATGTTTCAAAAACAAATCAATTAACTTATACGAAAAAGAGATCAGATTTGAGGCAGTGGTGGGGTTAGGGGAAGGAGGAATTGGATGAAGGCAATCAAAAGGCCCTGGTGGCTCAGAGGTTAAAGCGTCTGCCTCCAATGCAGGAGACCCAAGTTCGATACCTGGGTTGGGAAGATCCCCTGGAGAAAGAAATGGCAATCCACTCCAGTATTCTTGCCTGGAGAATCCCATGGACGGAGAAGCCTAGTAGGTTACAGTCCACGGGGTCGCAAAGAGTCGGACACGACTGAGCAACTTCACCTCACCTCACCTCCAGTTATAAGATAAATACAAGGGATGACATGCGCAACATGATATATATAATCAACACTGCTGCATATTATATATGAAAGTTTTTAGAGTAAATCCTGAGTCTTCATCCCAAGGAAAAAAATTTAATTTTGTACTATATGAGATGATGGATGTTCAATAAACTTATTGTGGTGATCATTTCATGATGTATGTAGGTCAAATCATTATGCTCTACGTCTCTTTTGGCCGTGCCATGCAGCTTATAGGATCTTAGTTCCCAAACAGAGATCGAATCTGGGCCCTCAGCAGTGAAATCACAGAGCCCAATCACTGGACTGCAGAAACTACCTAGGCTCTAGAATCTGAAACTCGTTCAGTTTTCAGTCGTGTCTGCCTCTTTGCAATCTCATGGACTGCAGCCCACTGGACTTCTCTGTCCTTCACTTTCTTACAGTTTGCTCAAACCCATTTCCCTTGAGTCTGTGATGCTATCCAATCATCTCGTCCTCTGTTGCCCCCTTCTCTTCTGCCCTCAATTTCTCCCAGCATCAGGGTGTTTTCCAGAGTCAGCTCTTCATATCAGTTGGCCGAAGTATTGGAGCTTCAGCATCCTGCCTTCCAATGAATATTCATGATTGATTTCCTTAAGGATTGGCTGGTTTAATCTCCTTCCTGTTCAAGAGTCTTCTTCAAGCACCAAAGTTCAAATGCATCGATTCTTTGGTGCTCAGCCTTCTTTATGGTCCAATTTTCACATCCATATTGACTACTGGAAAACCATAGCTTTGACTATATGGACCTTTGCTTGCAAATTAATGTCTCTGCTTTTTAATACACTATCTAGGTTTGTCATACCTTTCCTTCCAAGGAGCAAGCATCTTTTAATTTCATGGCTGCAGTCACCATCAGCAGTGATTTTGGAGTCCAAGAAAATAAAATGTGTCACTGTTTCCACTTCCCTTCTATTTGCCATGAAGTGATGGGACTAGACACCATGTTCTTACTTTTTTGAATGTTGAGTTTTAAGTTAGCTTTTTCTCTTTACTCTTTCACCCTCATCAAGAAAGCTCTAGTTCCTCTTCCCTTTCTGCCATTACAGTGGTATCATTTGCATATCTAAGGTTAATATTTTTCCTAGCAGTCTTGATTCTAGCTTATGATTCATTCAGCCCAGCATTTCACATGACGTACTCTGCATATGTTAAATAAGCAAGGTGATAATATACAGCCTTGACATACTCCTTTCCCAAATGGAAACCAATTCATTGTTCCATATCCGGTTCTAACTGTTGCTTCTTGACCTGCATACAGGTATCTCAGGATGTAGGTAAGGTGGTCTGGTATTCCCATCTCTTTAAGAATTTTCCAAGGTTTTTTGTGATACACAGAATCTAAGGCTTTAGCACAGTCAATGAAGCAGAAATAGATGTTTTGCTGGAATTCTCTTGTTTTCTCTATAATCCAGTGAATGTTGGCCATTTGATCTCTGGTTCCTCTGTCTTTTCTAAATCCAGCTTGTACTTCTGGAAGTTCTGGGTTCATGTACTGCTGAAGCCTAGCCTGAAGAATTTTCAGCATTACCTTGCTAGCATGTGAAATGAGTGCAATTTTATGGTAGTTTGACCATTTTTTGATATTGTTTTTCTTAGGGACTGGAATGAAAACTGACGTTTTCCAGTCCTGTGGTCACTGCTGAGTTTTCCAAATTTGCTGACATATTGAATGCAGCACTTTAATAGAATCATCTTTAGGATTTCAAATAGCTCATCTGGAATCCCATCACCTCCACTTTGTTTGTAGTAATGCTTCCTAAGGCCCACTTGACATCACACTCCACCATCATGGTTATCTGGGTCATTAAGAGCTTTTTTGTGTGTAGTTCTTCCGTGTATTCTTGCCACCTCTTTTTAATTTTTTCTGTTTCTGTTAGGTCCTTATAATTTCTGTCCTTTATTGTGCCCATCCTTGCATGAAATGTTCTCTTGATATCCCGTTTTCTTGAGATAGCTCTATTTCCCATTCTATTGTTTTCCTCTACTGTTTTGTTCACTTAAGGCGGCTTTCTTCTCTCTCCTTGCTATTATCTGGAACTCTGTATTCAGTTGGGTATATTTCCCTTTCTCCCTTGTTTTTCTTTTCTTCTTTTCTCAGCTAATTGTAAAGCATCCTCAGGCAACCACTGCTTTCTTGCACTTCTTTTTTGGGGGGACAGTTCTGGTTACTCCCTCTGTATAAAGTTCCAAATCTCCATCTATAGTTCTTCAGGCATTCTGTCTACCAGATCTAATCCCTCAAATCTATTCATCACCTTCACTGCATAATCATAAGGGATTTGATTTAGGTCATACCTAAATGGCATAGTGGTTTTCCCACTAGGAAATTAAAATTTAAGCCTGAATTTTGCAGTAAGAAGCTCACGATCTGAACCATAGTGAGCTCCCGTTTTTGTTTTTGCTGACAGTATAGAGCTTCTCCATTTCGGCTGCAAAGAATAAAATCAATCCGATTTCTGTATTGACCATCTATCTGGTGATGTCCATATATAGTTGTCGCTTGTGTTGTTGGAAGAGAGTGTTTGCTATGACCAGTGTGTTCTCTTGACAAAATTGTTAGCCTTTCTCCTGCTTCATTTTGTACTTCAAAGCCAAAATTGCCTATTACTTTAGGTATCTCTTGACTTCCCACTTTTACATTCCAATCCCCTATGATGAAAAGGACATATTTGGTAGTTCTAGAATGTCTTATAAGGTCATAGAACCAGTCATCTTCAGCTTCTTCAGCATCAGTGGTTGAGGCATAGACTTGGATTACTGTGATGTTGAATAGTTTGTCTTGGAAATGAACCAAGATCCTTCCATTGTTTACACAAGCCTCTTTGCCATAACAAGGCTGTGATCCATGAAGGGGATCTTAAATCAAACTTACACAAGGCTTCATGCCAATTTATTTTAATATGACTGGAAGAAAAGTTATTTAGTAAAGTGAGCAAATGCTGTTAGAAAATGGTGCTTACAGTCAACATGGGTTGCTTCAACCTTTATTTAAAAATGCAGTATCTGGAGGAAGGGTAATAGAGTATAAAAAATGTCTAGGCAGGTAGTGCTTTTAAAACCAATTGAGGGTTTGTGACAACCCTGCCTTGTCACATGATACATTTTTCAGCAATATTTTTAAAATTAAGGTATATTTATTGTTTTTCAGTCATACTACTACTTTACACAATAGACTATAATGTAGTATAAACATAACTTTTGTATGTACTGGGAAATCAGAAAGTTCCTGTGACTTGCTTTATTGCGATATTCACTTTATTGTGGTGGTCAGGAAGTGTACCACAGTATCTCTGAGGTATGCCTGTATGCAGGGACTAGTTTTCTCTCAGAGTTCATCCTTCTTTCTGGAAGAAAAAAATGATTTTAATCCAATTCCCCCAGTCAAAATAAAAGTCATACAATAGAACTCATGTACATTGAACCTGGATAATATAATGAGCCTTACATGTACATACAGTCTTAACAGGACTCCAGGGAGAAGACAGTACTCAAAATGGTAAAAATTTTGAGCCCAAAACCAGGAGCTAAAGAATACTTTTTGTTTTTGCTTTTGTAACCTCCTCCCTCAGGTCAAAGTGTGTAGGCAAATGGCCACTTTATATCTGTATTTAAGATCAATTCTGTTTGTTCTTTTTCCACATAAAGGAAAATAATTCATTGCCATGTCTGGAATGCTGAATAACTGTGGTATTATACAAATAAAGGAAGCATTAAAAAAAAATACCACAAAGTATCTGAAAAGTGAAAGTACTCATGGGGCAAGAACAGGTCTCTGAAAGGAAGATGTGCGTCACAAGGCTGAAAAGGAAGGTTGGGCCATGCTATGAACTGGCCTAAAAATCATAGTTAAAAAGCTAGTTCATTCCAATGGCAGTAGGAAGCCATTGAAGTTTAGCTAATCCTCAGATCTTACCTTTATCACTCACTCAAGGGGGTTCATGAAATTAATATATAATCTTCTAAGGTAAAAGGAGAGATTCCTAAAGAATTATAATTCAGCATAATAAAGAGCCAGTTTGGTCGCCTCAAGTCCAGTTTTCTAATCCTTGTCTGCTACTGGTTTGTTGATGATGAGAAAGATAACTTCTCTAGGCCATAATTTCCTCAAGTGTAAATAAAGGGGATAATAAAGATCATTTGAAGAGTTCCTTTTAGCTCCAAAATAAATTCTCATTCTCCTGTTTGACTTCCTCCCTAAGTAAGAAAAAAAGAAAAACCGGTTACTAACCCATTTGAGCATACTGAAATCATAGCTTTAATTATTAAAATGTGCAGATTAAGTTCTATCTTCATCCCAAAGTGGAAATTTGTACACAGGAAAGTAAGTCACACACGCATTATTCACTGAACCTTGTATCTGTGGAGAGCACATATCTTTTTTGACTACTGGTCTAACAAAAAATATTTTTCAACATCACAGATTAAAAAATTTAAATGAAGGGTTAGCGAAACTTTAAAAAAATGTACCCTTAAATATGTTACAGTGAATAACATTACTGATTTAATATTTGTTAATTTCATGCTGTAGAGGAAACACCAATAGTAAATTTGTCACAAATTCATTTTCAAAAGAAGTTGCATCCATAAAAGGACAAATTCTCTTTTCCTTTCGATTGGCAAGAGGAAAAAAAATTTTAGGGGCTTCCCAGATGACTCAGTGGTAAAGAATCTGCCTGCCCACTGCAAGAGACACAAGTTCAATCCCGAAGATCCTACATGCCATGGAGCAACTAAGCCCATGCACCACAACAGCTGAGCCTGTGCTCTGAAGGCAGGAGCTGCAGCTAATGAAGTCTGGGTGCCCTATAGCCTGTGCTCCACAAGAGAAGCCACCGCAACAAGCCCAAGCACAGCAACTGGAGAGTAGCTCCTGCTTCCCACAACTAGAAAAAAGCATGCATAGCAACGACGACCAGCACAGCCAAAAAAAAAAAAAGTTGAGCTTTTCTAAAAGCAGAAGCAAAAAGTTCATGAAAACTGAAGTATCCTGTGTGGATATATTGCAATCAATCCTACCATCTCTAGATGGTTTAGTGAGCCAGAAAACCTTGGGTCTAGTTTCTACTCTACCTCAACTGGCCCCATGAAGGCAAAGACTCCATTTATCTGGTTTTACTTTTCTTTTGAAATACCTATCATAATTAGTTGTTTTCATTGCAATGTTTTTTTCTTACTACTGGCTTCCCTGGTGGCTGAGATAGCTGGCACCTAAGTTACCTTTGAATAAATTAATTTTCTTATCTGTAAATTGAGGCAGTTGTGCTAAATTTTCTGTCATTTCTATCTTTAAGATTCTGTGATATATATGAATTTACTTTGAATTATTTAAGTTCAGACAGTTGAATTTTTCCCTTCAAGTTAATTTCTAGCATTTTATTGCTCATTAGAACTCTTTCCAAATTCAGACATTTTTGTTCTAACTCAACTTGAAGATACAGTAATACAAGCAGAGTGGGACTGTTCAGACAGCAAAGGATTCTCTGAGCGAGTGTCATAATATTTGCTACTGAACTGAACTCCTACCTCTTAAAGTTGTGGTTTGCACCTAAAATGACAAGAAACTAAAAAGGCAGGTAAAGTTAAATCAAACTTTAAGATAATTTCTAAGTGGAAAACTTGATGATGTCCTAAATTTTAGAGATGTTAAAACATAATAAAATTTTGTTGTGGAATCTCCCATGTGCCAAAACTCCAGGAACCTCAGTGAGAAGAGCCATGGCCTTGCGGTTGAATATGTACACTTCTTTAATGTAAATAGAAGTCTATTACAGTGCATCCTGTTACAATGAAAATCTTCACTTATTTTGGAAACCCGTTTAATCATGTTGAGCAACATTATATACAACCCAACAGATAGAATGAAGTCACTGACAACTCCTTGAAATGTTATAGCTAAATTACAAAAGAGTAATTGGATAATGTAGACCACTCCAATAAAAATATTTATTCTCTACATTGTACTCAACATTAGGTGACATATAAAATTCAACTGGGAAAGGGAGATCAAAAAACTGTGCTTTTTCCTTGTACCAGACTCAAATAATGAGATGAGGGTAAATCCCACGTGGGAAAGTATTTAACTCATTGTACTTTTATATATTTTTTAGTACCTATTCTTAGTTATAAACCTTAAAATTTGTGCCTCTGGGTACTATTTCTTCTAACTCAGTATAACATACCAGGCATTCCTTAAAATCATCTTCTATTATAAAAAGTATATTCAGATTAAGAACTCTACAAAATCATTTTGTTTTAGAAAACATCAACTATTCAGGGATCTTTATTTTTAAAGGGTAAATCAAATAAGACATAGCTTTCATTGACCCAAACATGCATAATCCATCCTTCATATAAAATGCACCCAATTGGTAATTACATATGAAATACAAAGGGAATGCAACTTTACATATGTAAAATGATTGCTCACTATGGCAATTTAACAATCAAATTAACAGACATTGTTTAAAAAAAAAAAGAAAAAAAACTCAATGTTTTAAAGTCAACTATCTATAGTAAACCAAAGGGAAATTCTGATATGGAGATATGGAATAGTTTGACTCAAAAGCAAAGACTAAGGCACCTGCTATGAATTTAGAACAATAAATTTCATTTTTAAAGGTACAACAGAATTAGTTAACCAAGAGGGAAACAAACACACGGGTTGAATTCCTGGGTGAGAAAGGCAGGTTAACAATGCACATTAAAAACGTGCTGGACCAAGGTCAACGGATTCCTTTCCTATTCCAGAGTAGTCAAGGACCATCCCAACCATTCCTCTTGCTCACTCTCCCCCATACTTAGGGCCATCAGAAGCTTTGAGGTTCATACTGTATAGACTAGGTAGTAGATTTCCCTTCTGCTCCTCTTAAAACAGCTTAAAGAGATATCCTGAGGCAATCAACAAGGCAAACAAGCAGCTTTCTCTCCAAATCATTAACACACAGACACCGCTCAGGCTTTTTTCATCAATCTTACAGCTAAGTATTTAAATAGCCAATACTTGAAATTTTCAACAGTTACCAGTAAACCTCAAACCTGCCTTATCACTCACCCTTACCATTAGTAAAAACAAAGTCTGATCAATCATAACCTGTAAATTCATACAACAAAGGGAAGACTAAGGACTGATTCTTATCAGTAAATTCATTTAATTCCCAATGACACTTTAGTCTGCTATATCTAGTATCCTACATAATTTTAACCATAAATCAAGAAAAGCATTTCCAAACTAAATGTAACTTTTCAGTTGATGTGCCTTTTTGGTATTAAAAGTGCTATCAACATGCTAAGATGTCTTATGGCACACCGGACTCAACATTATGTCCTGGTGAGGCATCCATTTTTAGTAGTATTTTCCCCTAAAATGTTGTTCACCATAATAGACCCCTTTGATCTATTAAAGTAATTCTGGTGAAATCAATGGTGATATTACAAAACGTTCCCTGACTTTACTCCACCATGGCTACTTTTAGTGAAACTGAAGTGACTAAGTTATAAAATGCTCAAACAAGTTGTTTTCTATGGCATCCTTGGTTAGTATATTCACTCATGCACAATCCAAGGTAGTGTAATAGAAATAATAATGTTAAAATAGACATTGTGGATGTAAGCATCTCCCCTTATATCGGGCATTTAGAAGCTTTTAAAAAAATTTTAGACGCTAAAAGATTGTGGGAAAACTAGGCTAGCCGTGTAGTTGTTCCATTTATAAGTACCTTATTACAGGACAGTTACACGACCCTCTGTGGGAGTGTGCTTTCAATTCAAGAAATAGTAATAAAGTGCCTAGCTATATAAAAACTGTAGGATTCCAAATTTTAAATTAAGCTAACTGTATTTACACATTTGGGCTAACAAAATCTAGACCCTGTCTACATAGATTTAATTTAATTTTCTGTTCTATATCTTGTTCTAATAACCACATTTAAAAAAACCAAAAACTTACTCTTTACTGACTGAATAAGCAGGGTCCACTACTGTAGCTTAACAATCAAATTTTATTGCTTTATTCGTGTGGTGCTTTTGCAAGGCACTGTGGTATGGACTAGAAAACTTGGAATGACTTGTGAAGAAACCTTGGAATGACACATGAAGGATGATATGAACAGTCATTCTGAGGCAGGATGCTTTACTGAATTGTTTTTAACCAGGATACCAAACATCAGGAATGAGTTCAAGTTAAAATTCACAGGAGAATGGAAACATCTTAAGTCAGTCACTTCACATGCCCATCCTGATACTTTGAATAATCTGGAAAATTGCTGTAAAAAGAAAGAGCAAAAATTAAAACATGCTTTGAATAAAACAGGCCTGGCAACTGACAAGTATTAAAGTAGTTCGAGAATTCAAGAACACCCTGACAATTACTTGCAAATACTATGTAATTTCAAGTAATATGAAAACAGGCCTACTGTGACAATACAATTACTTTTCTATGCCTTAGCTTTCCTGAATTTTATGTCTAAATATCTAAGAGTTATCAAATAAGGAGTGATTTTTAAGAAAGAAATTAAAGTACCAAAGTGAACAGGTTTTTCTAGCATCTAAGTATTTTGGTTTTACCCTAAATATCAGGTGTACTTGGCCTGTAATATACGCATATTTCCTCATTCTTAGGAAGCTGAAATTCAATTATCTTTAGGTTACATAAACTGCTTGGCTCTTGGCCATTTATCAGGAAAGCTTCTCCAACGTTCAGGAGACAGACAAAGGGAAATGGTTAAAAGAAACCTCCAGTGACTTTAAAATGTCAGGACAAGGAAAGCAGAAACATGTTATTTCCATATTAAGAGCCTGCATATTAAGATAATAAATGAAGAGAGGAAAGACGTTCTGTAATCCATTCGCAGAGACAGGAGTCTACCACTCTTGTCTGCCACAGAACAGCAGTCTGCCCTGACAACTAATTCTTCCTACCATATGCCAAACATTTCTTTCATTAAACTAAAAACATCTGTCTCACACATTAAATTGTTAATCAGGTACAAATTCCTCTACAGTGGATTAATCCCTTGTACTAGCTTTACTTTATAAAACATAACCAATTTTGACTTAAAGACATTAGATTTTGGAACACGTTAGAGTAAGTTCGAATAGTTCCATGAACTTGAACTTCGTAAGCTTTTCTTTCGCAAAGGTTGCTAAACATTCTAAATTCTCATTCTGGAAGGTGTTTTTTTGTTTCGATCTAATGTTTTTCAACTCGATAATTACTGAGGACCTGACCTCCTTTTCTGTTCTCCTGTGAGCGCAAATCAAACGGGGAGAAGTTTCTAGAGCACCACCCTCTGTACATATGTGGGACAAGTAATTTGGTTCGGACGAAAGAAAATTATACGATCTCCCGGCAGGTGGGTTGAGAACTACGCGGGTAGGACTCACCACTCATGGGTCACCACGTCATCCCCAAACCCGTCATCCAACACCCAACCCGACGGTCGGCCCCAAAACACTTACCAGAACCACAAACAACAAAAATGAAGAGAGCCAATAACCAGGGTCCTACAGACGCCTTCTCTTCAGGAGCATTTCTCTGCAAAATGGAAAATCCGCGGTTTGCAATGTAAAAAACCCGCCCTGAGCCCGGGCTCTCACCGCCCGCACCCCGGGCCAGGTGGCCTGGTCCCCGCATGTGACAGGTCTCTCTCGCGTTCCCGAGTCGACCAGATCCCGCACCCGTCTTTTAAGCTCCCAACTTAGGACCAGCTCGCGACCTCGGGCCGGAGTCTGGGGAAGAGAGCTCGACGCGGCCCTGGATCCCGGGCCTCAGAACCGGCTGCGGAACGGAGAGGCACCCGCTCTTCCCTTACCGAGGTCTTGGCGACGTTGCCGCGCTGGGTGATATTCTTGCTGTGCTTCTCGTTGGCCATACGGATCCGCTGCTTGGCGACCATCTTCGCGGCGCCACCACCTGCCCCGGCCACCCCTCGGTCTCGCTTGCTCGCTTCTTCTCGGGCCGCTGCGACCGACGCTCCGCTCCCGGTGGCCGCGCCGCCAGAGCGAGGGGGCTCTCAGGCGGGGAGCTAGCTCCGACCACTGGGCCTGAGCGAGGCGGGCTCCGGGTCTGAACCCTAGCGGGGCGCGGGCCGACTGACGACGCCGGACTGTCCGGCCGAGCGAGGCGATACGGATCCGCTGCTTGGCGACCATCTTCGCGGCGCCACCACCTGCCCCGGCCACCCCTCAGTCTCGCTCGCTCGCTTCTCGGGCCGCTGCGACCGACGCTCCGCTCCCGGTGGCCGCGCCGCCAGAGCGAGGAGGCTCTCAGGCGGGGCGCTAGCTCCCACCGCTGGGCCTGGGTGAGGCGGGCTCCGGGTCTGAACCCTAGCGGGGCGCGGGCCGACTGACGATGCCGCACTGTCCGGCCGAGCGAGGAGGGCGCGCAGGAGGTGGGGAGCAGGCCGCCAGGACAGTCTCGCGCTGCCGCTCTGGCCGGCGCCGGGAGCGTGGAGTGTAAGAGGAAGGAAACGAACACAACGCAACAACGAGACAGTGCAGCAGCCCGTCGCCTCAAACTGCTTCGGGATCCGCTGCCAACGTCAGCACTGGACTGGCCCCGCCCCGCGGAAGTGCAGGCTCCGCCTTCTGAGGAAGACGGCGAGGGAGGGTGAAGTCCGGCGCACCGACCCTAACCCCGCCCCTCCACGCTCCGTAAAGCGCGGCCCTAAAGCTGCGCGTGCGCGCGTTCGAGGTCTTTTCAGCGTCTCGCTCCGACCGGAAGTGAATTGGCCCCGAGGCTCATGACCTAGGAAACACAAGTTCGCCGTCTCCACGCCGGAGGAGACGTGTTGGGGCCGGGTTCGGCCCTCGTGAACTCTGACCCGAGTATCTGAGTTTCTCTTTCCGGGACAAGATGGCGCCGTCCACGCCACTCCTGACAGGTGAGTTCTGAACGAGCGAGGGACTGTTTCTTTAGAGCAGAGTTTTTTCTGTCTTTGACCTTGGGCACCACACGACAAGCCTTGGAGTCATATCCGCCTTTTTTTGTGGATTGCAGTAGAGCCGGAGGGCCTTTTGGATTTCTTGATGTAGCGAGGCAATCGGAAGTTAGGCCCTAGCGTCGGGGCTCCAACATCCCGCCCCCCACTTTTGCCCATCCATCATTCTTTCCTAATACTTCAAGTTCTACGGGAATAGCGAAAGGGGCGTAAGAACAGAGTGCCAGTGGAATTTGTTAATCTGCAACAGCAATACCGGTAGTACTCTAATGCTTACCAGGTCACAGGCCCTGTTGACAGTGTGAAGTCGTCTAGCTCTGTAAAAGGAAAGTCTATTAATACTAGAGCAACCACGCACGTTAAATACACCGAAATTTAACTAATGACAAATCCTATTCTTTTTGCTTTAATTCAGTTTGTGGGACTGAATGGAGCTGTGCTAGTGTAAGTATTAAGTAGATGAGACTGTGGTCTAGAGGAGTAGCAATGAACATTATAAAATAGCAACGTTAGAACATTATGTGATTCCTGAGGTTTTGAAGCCGAGGCATAGTTTGTAATATTACAGAAGATAACATATATGAGACTCCAGCCACTATTCTAATCAAGAGTCATCGCCGTTACTATCGATGACTCTCGATTAGAGTAGTGGCTGGAGTCTCATATATGAGCTTCAAGTAAGGAGAGGGGAGTTGGGAGAGAAAAGAAGGCTTAAATTAAGTTACCAATAACTTAATAACATGTAGAAGGGAAAAAACCATTGAGGAAAGGGGTTACTTCCCCCCTAAGACTTGAACCTTAAAAAACTTTTGCACCTTTTGCCATTCTGCGTTTGGAAATCTTTGTTGTCAGTGTTAAGCACCAGGCTCATTCATATTCAGTGTGGCTACCGCAGTTCTTTCATCAAACGTTTGTCAAATACTGACTGATTTGTTAGATACCTTGCCAGGCAGGTACTGCCTAAAAGCATAATTACCTAACTAAATGAATTTATTTCTCTAATTTCACAAAGGTAGCTTGTATGTTACTTACAATTTATGAATACTGAATGCTTTTTTGAACTTTAAAAATTAATACATTTTTGAATGTAATCATTTTATCTTTGCTTTTTAAAATCCTTATAGTAACTGCTTACAGGGTGAATTCTTTGTTGTTTAGCACAGCATGTGGAACCCTTTATAATCTTTTGAATAGCTCTTGTCATTCATTTTACATCTTGCAACCTCATCCTATTTTGTTCTTCATCAATATTGAACTTTAAAACCCTTGAGCCACATATTTCCTTAGTCTAACACTATCCTCTTTGTCTTGATTTGGCTGACTTCTTTTTATCTTTTAAATTTTATTTTAGACGTCATTACTTTATGAAGGCTTTCCTTAATCTTCCGAGATAGTTAGTCTTTCCTCAGGCTGTTTTTGTACCTCATGTATGTGTGTATGTGTGAAGTCGCTCAGTCGTGTCTGACTCTTTACAACCCCATAGACTGTAGCCTACCAGGCTCCTCCCTCCATGAGATTTTCTAGGCAAGAGTACTGGAGTGGGTTGCTATTTCCTTCTCCAGGGGATCTTCCCATCCAGGGATCAAACCCAGGTCTCCCGCATTCCAGGCAGATGCTTTAACCTCTGAGCCACCAGGGAAGCCCAATACTTTTTTTTTTTTTCTTCTCATTCATCACATAAGATAGTTACCTACTTGTTTAGATGCTTTTCTCCACTGGTAGACTGTGAACTCCTTAATGGCAGGGACAAGGTCTTATTCATCCCTCTCTTCTCAATACCAGGTACAATGCCTGGTATACAAGAGACACTAAATATTTAATGGAAGAATAAATTAATGAAAGATAACCCCTTTATTTGTAGTCAGACTAACCAAGAGTGAAAGTTTTCTTAACAATGCTTAAAATCAAGGACTTAAGTTAAAATCAAGAGCTTAAGAGTTATTCAGTCAGTCTTCTCATTATATTCTCACATTTATAGCAGCTCAGAGAAATTAAGTGGTGAGATTCACATCATAAATTGGCGAAGTCAGAATTGTATTCAATCATTCAACCCCATGTTTCATTTTTCTTTCACTGAAACTCTTTCATTGGAACATACTGATTAATCTTTGAAACATTCTGAGTATAGGTATTCCAGTCAACAATGGATCCTTTTACTTCCAAAATCTTTTTTAAATTTATGGGATTTTGGAGTTGTTAATGATTTTAAGATTACCTAGTAAATTGTATTAGTTATTCTTTTTCACTGGAAATGACAGAAAGCTAAAACAAGTGAAAGGATTTTAAAAAATCTCATGTACCTTAAAGCTTTCACTGTTACATTCAGGTATTCTCATGATTCCAAAAATATGTTTTTATTCAACCCTAAGCTCTTACTTTCTTTCAGGTTAAATTTATTCTCAGGCTAATGTTTTAATTGGGATCTCCAGGTTTACATTCAGCCAGCTTAGCAGCCCCTAAGGAAAGTGCACACTGTGCCAGTGTTAAGGTTGGCTGTCTTTGAGTTGGCTTGGCTCTTGTTCGCCATTTAATTAGTCAGATTTTTTTTTTAAGAGTCTTTTTCCCCCCCATGTATTTATCTATTTTTGGATGCGCTGGGTCGTGGATTTTCACAGGCTTTCTCTGGTTTCGGTGGCGTCTCTTGTTGCAGGGCACAGGCTCTAGATGCCCGGGCTTCAGTAGTTGTGGCATGTAGGCTTAGTTGCTCCAGGATTTATGGAATCTTCCTGAACCAGGGGTCGAACCCATGTCCCATGCATTGGTAGGTGGATTCTTTTTGTTGTTCTCCCAGTTTTATTGAGATATAATTTATATATAGCACTGTATAAGGTTAAGGTGTATAGCATAATGATTTGACATATCACAAAATGATGATCACAGTAAGTTTCTCATATACAATTTAAGGAAATGAACATGTTTTTTCTTG
Organism: Madoqua kirkii; assembly: GCA_006408675.1. Taxonomy (NCBI): domain Eukaryota; kingdom Metazoa; phylum Chordata; class Mammalia; order Artiodactyla; family Bovidae; genus Madoqua; species Madoqua kirkii. The sequence continues at coordinate 1,231 of SJYC01086609.1, read as the reverse complement.
TGATGAGAACTCTCAGGATTTACTTTTTTTCTTCTGTTTGGTTTTTTAATTAATTTTTATTTTATTTTGCTTTACAATACTGTATTGGTTTTGCCATACATTGACATGAATCAGCCACGGGTGTACATGAATTCCCAATCCTGAACGCCCCTCACATCTCCCACCCCATATCCTCTTTCTGGATCATCCCCGTGCACCAGCCCCAAGTATCCTGTATCAAATAATTAATTAATTTTTAATTGAAGGATGACTGCTTTATAATGTTGTGTTGGTTTCTGCCATAAATCAGCATGAATCAGCCATAGGTATATACATGTCCTCCCACCCCTTGAGCCTTTCTCCCACCTCCCACCCCATCCTACCCTTCTAGGTTGTCACAGAGCACTAGGTTTGAGCTCCCTGAGTCATACAACAAATTCCCACTGACTATCTGTTTTACATATGTTAATGTATATGTTTTGATGCCACTCTCTTAATTCATCCTACCCACTGCTTCCACCACTGTGGCCATAAGTCTGTTCTCCACATCTGCGGCATCTCCATCGCTGCCCAGCAAATAGGTTCATCAGTACTATCTTTCTAGATCCATGTAAAATGTATGTCTTACTGTGAGTCATGATCCAAAAAGTTGAACCACTACATCTTCCAAGGAGCAGACTATCCCTTTGGATCCATTCAATAGGGCTCCCTGGTGGAATCTACTATCTATTCCTGTCAGGAGACAAAGAGAGGTCACTTGAAACTAATCTGTCCCAGTTTCTTAAATATTTTCCATACTCCAAAGTCCATGATCTAATTCTAAATCTCAAGTGCTCATAGAGATAAAACTCCAATGACCAGGGCTATTTCTGAAAAGCAATTAATATTTCCATTTTGAAGAAGTGAGAAAAAAAAATATATACACAAAGTGAAGCTTCAAATGACTCTAAGTAAGTTTGAGGCCAGCAAAAATTCTCTGACCCAGCTATGTTTTCCACCAAATGAATCACCCAGGTACAGAGCCAACACATTTGAGTCATGAAGCGTACCCTGTGTTGTATCTTTGTACTCTTTTCCTTTACACAGGGATTTTCCCTAAGTTTTTGTTTGGATTTTATTCCTTACTTTCTTTTCTAATTCAATTTCTGGCCACTTTCTCAGCTCTTCAATTTTTCTTTCACAGTGCTTAATCTGTTTCTCTCCTCTTTTGTCTCATCATTCAGAATTAACAAGCATATAAAAAAGTTCATAC
>SJYC01086608.1:0-25689 GCA_006408675.1 Madoqua kirkii | reverse complement strand
GTTGTTTCAGTTATTGAAAAGAGTTTGTTTTGAGTCCATATTTAATTTTGCTTTTACTAATTTATAATGCAGTTTATGTTCTGTTATGAACCTGATTTTGCATTTCATCTGATAAACTTTGTATATCTGTGTATTCAAATTTGTGGAAGAAGTTGCTCAAACTGATAATACAGTATGAATATAATTGATATTTAGTTCTCCTATAATAGATATATCTACTGTAAAGCATCATGTATAAAGAAGTTGTCTAATTTAATGGGAATGAACTGTATCATTAGTGTATAAAGTAGCTTTCAGTTCAGTTCAGTCGCTCAGTCATGTCTGACTCTTTGCGACCCCATGAATCACAATAGGGGGGTGGGATGTGGGGCCTGAGGCATGTGGGATCTTGCTTCCTGCCAGGGAATTCCCTCTGCATTGATATTAAAATTGCTTTTTTTTTTTTTAACTTTGCATTTGCCATCCCATTAATTTTTAACCTCTTGGGGTCATTTTGTTTTAGGTGGGTCTCCTGTAAGCAGCTACCCACTCCAGTATTCTGGCCTGGAGAAGTCCGTAGACTATATAGTCGTTGGGGTCGCAAAGAGTCGGACACGACTGAGCGACTTCACTTCACTTCACTGTAAGCAGCGTATAGTTTGGGTGTTGATTCTCCCCCCATTCTGAATCTCTGCACTGTGGGAGCATAAACCTTAGATGACTATTGCCTAAATTGATCTATTTGTGGTCTTCCTACCCCGAGCCCACAACCCTAGTCTAATCATGAGAAAGTTCAGTTCAATTCAGTCTCTCAGTCATGTCCAACTCTTTGACACCCCATGAGCCACAGCATGCCAGGCCTCCCTGTTCATCACCAACTCCCAGAGTCCACCCAAACCCATGTCCATTGAGTCAGTGATGCCAAAGCCATCTCATCATCTGTTGTCCTCTTGTCCTCCTGCCCCCAATCCCTCCCAGCATCATGGTCTTTTCAAATGAGTCAGCTCTTCCCATTAGGTGGCTAAGGTATTGGAGTTTCAGCTTCAACATCAGTCCTACCAATGAACACCCAGGACTGGTCTCCTTTAGGATGGACTGGTTGGATCTCCTTGCAGTCCAAGGGACTCTCAAGAGTCTTCTCCAACACCACAGTTCAAAAGCATCAATTCTTCAGTGCTCAGCTTTCTTTATAGTCCAACTCTCACATCCATACATGCTGCTGCTGCTGCTGCTAAGTCCCATCAGTCGTGTCTGACTCTGTGCGACCCCATAGACCACAGCCCAACAGACTCCCCCGTCCCTGGGATTCTCCAGGCAAGAACACTGGAGTGGGTTGCCATTTCCTACTACTGGATAAACCATAGCCTTGACTAGACAAACCTTTGTTGACAAAGTAATGTCTTTGCTTTTTAATATGCTATCTAGGTTGGTCATAACTTTCTTTCCAAGGAGTAAGCATCCTTTAGTTTCATGGCCGCAATCACCATCTGCAGTGATTTTGGAGCCCAGAAAAATAAAGTCTGACACTGTTTCCCCATCTATTTCCCATGAAGTGATGGGACCAGATGTCATGATCTTAGTTTTCTGAATGTTGAGCTTTAAGCCAAACTCAACTGGAATTCCATCACCTCCACTAGCTTTGTTTGTAGTGATGCTTTCTAAGGCCCACTTGACTTCACAATCCAGGATGTCTGGCTCTAGGTGAGTCATCACACCATCGTGGTTATCTTGGTCATGAAGATCTTTTTTGTACAGTTCTTCTGTGTATTCTTGCCACCTCTTCTTAATATCTTCTGCTTCTGTTAGGCCCATACCATTTCTGTTCTTTATCAAGCCCATCTTTGCATGAAATGTTCCTTGATATCTCTGATTTTCTTGAAGAGATCTCTAGTCTTTCCCATTCTGTTGTTTTCCTCTATTTCTTTGCACTGATCACCGAGGAAGGCTTTCTTATCTCTCCTTGCTGTTCTTTGGAACTCTGCATTCAAATGGGTATATCGTTCCTTTTCTCCTTTGCTTTTTGCTTCCCTTCTTTTCACAGCTATTTGTGAGGCCTCCTCAGACAGCCATTTTGCTTTTTTGCATTTCTTTTTCTTGGGGATGATCTTGATTCCTGTCTCCTGTACAATGTCAGGAACCTCATTCCATAGTTCATTAGGCACTCTATCTATCAGATCTAGGCCCTTAAATCTATTTCTCACTTCCACTGTACAGTCATAAAGGATTTGATTTAGGTCATACCTGAATGGTATTCTTTGCAGCCAAAGATGGAGAAGCTCTATACAGTCAGCAAAAACAAGACCAGGAGCTGACTGTGGCTCACATCATGAACTCCTTATTGACAAATTCAAACTAAAATTGAAGAAAGTGGAGAAAACCACTATACCAATCATGAGAAAAACACCAGATAAATCACATGTGAGGGATGTTCTACAAAATATCTGATCAGTACTTCTCAAAACTGTCAAGGTCATCAAAATAAGGAAAGTCTGAGAAGCTGTTATAGCCAAGAAGAGCCTAAGAAGAAGGGATGACAAAATGTAACATGATATTGGAGATAAGATTCTGGAACAGAAAATGGATGTTACCTTAAAACCAAAGGACTCTGAATAAAGTATAGATATTTTTTTTAAGCTGTCCCATAAAATAACTCTGGGCATAAATGGCTTTACTAGTAAATTCTACCTCACATGTAAGGAAAAAACAATGCCAATTCTACACAAAATATTCCAGAAAATAGAAGATGAGGAAACACTTTCATTTGTATAAATAAACTATTGTTGTTTAGTCACTAGATCACGTCTGACTCTTTTGTAACCTCATGGACTGTAGCCCGCCAGACTCCTCTGTCTATGGAATTCTCCAGGCAAGAGTACTAAAGTGGGTGACCATTTCCTTCACCAGAGAATCTTCCTGACCCAGGGACCCAAGCCAAGTCTCCCACATTGCAGGCAGATTCTTTACCATCTGAGCCACCAGGGAAGATCACACACCCATACATAAACAAACTGTAAAATAATCATTAACCTAAGTGTAAGAATTGAACAAACATAGGAGAAAATCTAAGGGACTTAGATAGGAAGATCTCACACATATATAAATAAACTGAAAAAGAATCATTAACCTAAGTGTAAGAATTGAACAAACAGGAGAAAATCTAAGGGACTTTAAGATAGGAACAGATTTCCTGACTACACAAAATCACGTAAACTCTAAAAGAAAAAATTAATAAATTGAACTAAGTTAAAGTTATAAATATTTTCTCTTCAAATGACACCAAAAATAAAATGAGATGTCAAGACACGACTAAGAGAAAATATTTGTGAGACATATATTCGTCAAAGGACTTGTATACATAATAGTAAGGAACTCTTGCAACTTGTTTATAGGAAGATAACAACCTAAGGAAAGTTGGCAAAATATTCCAATAGACACTTCACCAAAAAACAGATGAAAGGTGAAACTCGCTCAGTCATGTCCAGCTCTTTGTGACCCCATGGACTGTAGCCTGCCAGGCTTCTCTGTCCATAGAATTCTCCAGGCAAGAGTACTGGAGTGGGTTGCCATTCCCTTCTCCAGGGGATTTTTCCTGACCCAGGGATCAAACCCAGGTCTCTCTCATTGCAGATGGACTTTTTACTGTTTGAGCCACCAGAGAAGCCATATATGAGTGGCAAATAAGACCTTCCCCAAAAGTCGTTTATATGAATCATATATATTTGGTGAAGAGTAAATAAAATCATTAGTCATTGGGGAAATGCAAATTAAAACAATGAGATGCCACTGCACCCACCTGCATGATTAAAATTGAAAATATTGAGAATACCAAGCATTGACAGGAATATGGAGCTACTGAAACCCTTTTGCACTGCTAGTGGGAGTGTAAAATGGTCCCAGCACTTTAGAAAACAGGAGGTTCTCATAAAGTTAAGCATAGATTTACTATATGACCCAGCAAATCCACTCCTGGGCATTTTCCCAAGAGAGAAAGTTCATACAAAGACTTGTATGAAATTAAAAGACACTTGCTCCTTGGAAGAAAAACATGGACAAACCTAGCTAGTGTATTAAAAAGCAAAGACATCACTTTGCTGACAAAGGTCTGTCTAGTCAAAGCTATGGTTTTTCCTGTAGTCATATATGGACCTGAGAGTTGGATCATAAAAAAACTGAGTGCCAAAGAATTGATGCTTTGAACTGTGGTGTTGGAGAAGACTCTTGAGGGTCCCTTGGACTGCAAGGAGGTCAAACCAGGCAATCCTAAAGGAAATCAACCCTGAATGTTCATTGGAAGGGCTGATGCTGAAGCTGAAGTTCCAATATTTTTGGCCACTTGATGCAAAGAACTGACTCACTGGAAAAGACACCAATGCTGGGAAAGACTAAGGGCAGAAGTAGAAGGGGGGTCAACAGAGGATTAAATGGTTGGATGGTACCACTGACTCAATGGACATGAGTTTGAGCAAACTCTGGAAGATGGTGAATAACAAGGAAGCTTGATGTGCTGCAGTCCATGAGGTTGAAAATGTCAGACATAACTTAGTGACTGAACAACAACAAAGACTTGTACATAATGTTCGAATGTTCGTAAGAGGCAAAAACTGGAAACAATACAAATACCCAGCCACTGGTGAATGGAGACGCGAACTATGATCTGTCTACACAGTGGCATACTACTCAGCAGTGAAAAGAAACAAGCTGGGCTTCACTTGAGCTTTAGATCTTCCTTAGACAAATCAAAGGTACCCATTAGGCTCCTCTGTCCATGGGAGTCTCCAGGCAAGAATACTGGAGTCGGTTGCTATGTCCTCCTCAAGAGGATCTTCTCAATCCAAGAATCAAACCTGTGTTTTGTTTATGTCTGAATTGGCAGACAGGTTCTTTACCACTAGCACCAGCTGGGAAGCCCCAATATGTACATAAGTTTTACCTCAATAAAGCTTACCCAGAAAGTTGGGCAAGGGATTATAAAAGATGCCCTCTGTGGATTATCTAGGTGCCAAACACATTTTCCCTGCCTTTATTGTAAAACGAAAGTCCTGTCTCTCTGTGATATATGGAGGTAGTTGCCCCCTGCCAGGATGGTGACTCTTTTCTTGCTTATCTGTGGGCATAAGGATCCCAAAGTGATCAGGAACACACCATAGCTTTACAGCTTAATGAGACTCTAGTGAAGTCTCCTGCTGCAGCTCTGCTTCTGGAAACCAGGATCTAAACCCACATTCCTCATAGCTGCGGGATTTGGATGCACAAATTCCCCAAGTTGAGCCACTGGCGGTTAAGCAGGGCCTCTCACTTTGACCCCTGATTCTTCGACTCATGTAATTCTACCTTTTGGGTAGACCTTATAAAGGTCTACCTTATAAAGGTCATTAATTTAGAGTTTATATTGCCTCTTGGCAGATGGCACCCCATTCTTGTAAGGTATTGCTTGCCAGTAGCAACTTGGTTGTACCTTCAAAAGTCTGCTCCATCACTCCTTCAGGCTCCTGGCTTCTAGGTGCTACTCTGTGATAGGGCCAGTGGATTCCATGGTCACGTGCCCAGTGCTCCTTTGCTCTAATGTATATTCCTTAGTCCTGTACTAGATGCTGTAGAGTCTTCAGTGGCTTGAACCTGTAAGTCATCAGATAACGTTGCTGGATGTGGCCCCATGGGCAGGAAAGTCTCCAGTGTGTGTCAGTTACAGTCAAGATAAATTGCTTACCCTCCAGTATTCTTGCCTGGAGAATTCCATGGACAGAGGAGCCTGGCAGGCTGCAGTCCGTGGGATCACAGAGTCGGACACGACTGAGTGACTAACACTTTTTCAGATGGAAAACATCCAATGTAATCAACTTGCCAACAAGGGCCTCACTGGTGTAGCACTACATCAGGGGCTCAATTCTGTCTCTATTCAGCAGTATGCTGATAACTAACAACCTGATCTCTGGGCAAATGGGAACTCTGAATTGTATAACATCTGAAGATCTCTGTCTTGTAAACACTCCCACCATAGCCAATTACAAGCAACCGACATGATGTCAACTGATACAGCAAAGTCCTGAGAAGTGAACAGTTGACTCTTCCATGCTAGTACAGCCTGGCTCCAGCACACGACAGTCTCTGCCAGCAGGTTGGATATTCAGCCATGGCAGTGGAGAGTGAAAGTTGAGGTCACAGATGGAACCCCTGGGCATGCTCCATCTTAGCCAGCATGGCTACGCTGGGCATGCACAGCTACGTTAGACCTGGAAGGACTGGTGATGGAGGCACCTCATATCACCCAGCTGAGTCATTCTGACCCCTTGAGTGTCTGACACCTCCTACACTGTGGATGCACTCTGGAGGGGGACAACATGAGATACAGATATTTGCACCCCTTGCTCACCATTGCAGGCTTTCCCACATGCTTCTTCCCCTGACCTCTTTGTCCCTGATCTTCCAATATTTCCACCTCAGACCCCATGACCAATTAGCCAAGCCATTCACTACTACCCATGAGTTAACTACTGCTTCTCTCCCCTCAGCCTGGATCTACTGCAGAAATATTTCCCTCTACTAAGCCCCATCAAAACTAGCCATCCTCCTATGTCATCAGTAGATGGGTCAGAGTACTGTTGCCAAGTGCAGACTTTGCAGCTTACGGAACCTGCAGAGTCCTACTGTTGCAGCAAGGGAGCCCCCTTCCAGGGCCCAAGAGGGGGCTCTTCTCTAAGGCTGGGAAGTGAGTTGTTTGAGGAGATACATTGCTGACAAAGCAGGAGACTTTATTGGGAAGGGACACCTGGGCGGAGAGCAGGAGGTTAAGGGAACCTGGAGGATTGCTCTGCCGTGTGGCTCAGTCTTAGGTTTCAGGATGATGGGGTAAATTTCCAGGTTGTCTCTGACCAATCGCTCTGACACAGGGTCCTTCCTGGTAGCTCGTGTATTTGTTCACCAAAGATGGATTCCAGCAAAAAGAATCCTGGGAGGTTGATAGGCCATATGGACATATGGACTAGCCTCTCCTTCCTCCTTTTGGCCTTTCTTGAATCCTTCCAGTTGGTGGCAGCTTACCAGTTCCACATTCCTGAAGAGAACCTTCTGTAGTATGATAACTCGTGCAAGCGGCTGCCACCTTTCCTGCTCAGGGAGAGTGGTTTCAGTCAGTGTTTCCCCTAACACTACTGGTATTTTGCTTCTTTCTTAATGGAGAGTACAATGTGTCCCTTTCTTTGTCCTTTACTTGGAAAAAAAAGGCCCCAAATTGCCCTAGAATCCCTAAAAATTTCACCAATGCAGTGGAAAATGTTAGTTGCTCAGTTGTGACCTACTCTGCAACTCCATGGACTATAGCCCGCCAGGCTCCTCCGTCCATGGGATTCTCCAGGCAAGAATACTGGAGTGGGTTGCCATTTCCTCCTCCAGGGGATCTTCCTGACCCAGGGACTGAATCTAGGTCTCCCGCATTGCAGGCAGGTTCTTTACCATCTGAGCCACCAAGGAAACCCAATGCAGTGGGCCTTGTTTTTTTTTAAATGAAATTTTTTTGGGGGGCCACACCTCATTCCTGGTAGGATCTCAGTTTCCCAACTGGGGATTGAACCCGGGCCAAGGCAGCAAAGACCTGGAATCCTAATCACTAGGCTACCAGGGAGCTGCCCCCACAAATAGACTCTGTTTTATTTATTTGTTTTGGTTCCACTCGGTCTTCCACTGCAGTCCACAGGCTCTTCACTGTGGCAATGGGCTTCTCTTGTGGGGAGCATGGGATCTACAGCATGCGGCCTCAGTAGATGCAGCTCACAGCCTCTCTAATCTCAGCTCAAGGGCTTAGTTACTCAGCAACATGAGGGACTTAGTTCCCCAGACAGGGATCAAACCCACACCCGCTGCATTGGAAGGCCAATTCTTAACCACTTGACCGCCAGGGAAGTCCCTAGACTTTATTTTTTACTTAAGTTTTAGGTTCACAGCAAAATTAAGCAAAAGTTACAGAGATTTCCCATATGACCCCCACGCCACACATGCATAGCTTCCCCCATTATCAACGTGCCCAACCAGAGGGATACAATTGCTATGATCCATGAACCTACTTTAACACCACACCTCACCCAAAGTCCATGGTTTATATTAGGTGCCCTCTTGGTGATATGCATTCTATGGGTTTGGACAATGTATAATGTCACATACCCTTATAGTATGGGACAGAAGAGCTGCACTGCCTTAAAATCCTCTGTGTTCTGCCTATTTATTCCTGCCTTCCCCAGAGGCCCTGGAAATTACTGATGTTTTGCTGTCTCCATAGTTTCGCCTTTTCCAGAATGGCATCAAGTTGTTTTCACAGACTATGTAGCCTTTCCAATTGGTTTCTTTCACTTAGTCAAATACGTTTAAGCTTCCTCCATGCATCGTATCTCATTTATCTTTATTGCTGAACAATATTCCATGTCTAGATGTTTATCCATTCATCTGTAGAAGGACATGCTAGATGCTTCCAAGTTTTGGAAATTATGAATAAAGCTGCTATAAACATCTGCCTGCAGGTTTTTATGTGGACACATTTTGAGCTAGGCTTTTACTCTTCATAGCATTTATCTCCCATCCTTTGAAACAAATATATCTCGTCAAGGCTTCCAAAATACTTTCCACATTTGTTCACTGATGTAGTGGATCCATGAAATATTCTGCAGAATGTTCAATGGCTCAAATCCTTTCAGTCTATCCTAGGACAGAGGAAGGCTTCCCAGCTGGCTCAGTGATTTAAAAAAAAAAAAAAATCTGCTTGCCAAGGCAGGAGACTCAGAAGAGGGGAGTTTGATCCTGGGTTGGGAGGATCTGCTGGAAGAGGAAATAGAAACCCACTCCAGTATTCTTGCTGGGAAAATCCCGTGAATGGAAGAGACTGGCAGGCTACAGTCCATGGGGTTGAAAAGAGTCAGATGTGGCTGACGTGAGCACACACACACAAATACACAGGACAGATAAAGAGAATTAACATAGCCCAGGGGCAAAACCATCCTCTAAGCTATTGCCCAGTTCTTGTGAATGTAAATAATTTCCAGTCCTCCTTCTAGAAAGGATAGAAAAAAACTCAGTCAGCATTATTAATGCCTGCATACTACGTACTTGACTGATAGAACTCCTCGGAGTTGACTTAAGTTGAAGCAGGAGGTCTGGACCTCTGTCTTATGGCCTCAACCAGCCACTAGATTCATGCTGCCCCAAGGAGAGGACTTAACTTTGGGTGAGACAGCTTCCTTCAGCTCCTGAGGAAGGACTTAGCTGGGGAAATGAGTGCCTGGAACCTGAAGGGGGAAAATACAAGCTGCATCTCACAGCATCCACTACAGATAGGACAACCGCGTGATGCTGGGTCGGCAGGTGATTCAACAAGGCTGAAGCTGGGAGAGATACCTAGGGCTGGAAACACAAAGGTAAAAGTCTTTGTACTAAAGATGTTATCTGAAGTCACGAGACTGGATAAGATCAACGAGAGAATTAAAGTGTTACTGAGTCCAAGCTTGCTCTGCTCACCACAGACAGGCTAATGAATCAGAGAGACGAGGTGTTGAGGCAAGGAAGACAACCTTTCTCAGAAAGCTGGGCGACTGAGAAGATGGCAGACTAATGCTTCAGAGTAACCATCTTGGCAGAGTCTGGATGCCAAGTTCTTTTATAGAGTCGGAGAGAGAGAAGCAATGAGGAATTAAAATCAAAAGGCAGAATAGAGAGGGAGAGGCGGTAGGGAAGTAAAGTGAAAGGGTCTTCAGTCTCCCAAAACATCTCCAAAGGAAATGGCTGGCCTTTGGAAGGGATGTGTTAATCTCTTCTTTTTGTTGTAGCTATTCATCGGTGGGCCGGGTCAGAATCTCTCTCTATGAGCTGAACAAGGGCATTTTAGTTTACAGTTGGGCAGTGCCCATCAGGGTCCTCTGAGGCAGGCTATTATGTATGATTATAATGAAAGTGAACATCGTGCAGTCATGTCAGACTCTTTTCAACCCCGTGGACTATACAGTTCATGGAATTCTCCAGGCCAGAATACTGGAGTGGGTGGCTACCCCTTCTCCAGTGGATCCTCTCGACCCAGGAATCAAACGAGGGTCTCCTGCATTGCAGGCAGATTCTTTACCAACTGAGCTATCAGGGAAGCCCTGATTATAATGACAAAAGCAACAAAAAGCAAGCGAAAGAAACAATTTCCAATATGGAATCAGAATTGGCTTCTTCTCTGCAACAAAAGTAGAGTCAAACAAGAGGAGAACCGAGGACTGAGGCATAGGACACTTGTACATTAAAAGAGAATCCATGAGGGCGGGGATCTCGGTCTTTTTTGTTCAAAAGCTCAAAACACTGTAAGTGCCCTATAAATATTTGTTGATTAAATTAAAATAGCCAAAAAGAAAAAGCTCAAGATGGAAAAGGGATTCAAAATCACAGTATGCATCCGGGAGAAATAATTGTATGTTATAGACTGAATATCTGTGTCCCCCATCTCCCTAAATTCATATGTTGAAGCCCCAGCCCCCATTGTTACAGTATTTAGAGATGGGGCCTTGGGGAGGTAATTGGGTCAGTTGGTGGAGCCCTGGTCTGATGAGACTTGTGCCCTTTTCAGAAGAGACACCTGAAAGCTTGCTTTCCCTCTCTCCGCACACGCACCAAGGAAATGCCTTGTAGGCACACAGCAAGGAGGTGGCGCTCTCTGCAAGCCAGGAAGAGATCTCTCACCAGAAACCCATCACGTAGCATCCGACCCCAGACCTCCCATCTCCAGAACTGTGAGAAAACATATTTCTGCTAAGCCACACTGCCTATGGCATTTTGTTATGGCAGTCCAAGCTGATTAATATATTATGTATTCTGCGAGATGCACTGGCCTTCCCCCAAGAAAATCTGAGTAAGAAAAACAAATGAAGTCCTTAGCAACCAAGAGCATTCAACTGTGACTCCAGGCCAGGTCCTGTACAAAACAAGTTCCAAAGAGTGAGACACGAGTGAAGGTCGGATGACCAGCCCTGGCCTGCTGTGGGGGCAGTGGTGTCGTCTCAGGCCAAACACCTGCACCTTCATTATTGGTCAACTGAGAAAGTTGTGTGATTATGTACCATTATTACTTTTAATGGAGAGAGAATTCGTGTTCATTTTAAAACTTCAGCCACTGTAGAAAGAGGGTGCATGCTCCGTCACTCAGTCGTGTCCTACTCTCTGTGATCCCATCTCCAGGCTCCTCTCTTCATGTGATTTCCCAGGCAAGAATACAGGAGTGGGTTGCCATTTCCTCCTCCTGGGGATCTTCTGACCCAGGGATCAAACCCGAGTCTCCTGGGTCTCCTGCGTCGGCAGGCAGATTGTTTACCACTGAGCCACCTGGGAAGCCTCTATTGTAGAAATATGTGGAGTAAAATGTGAAATGTTCTCCTTGCGATTCTAGAGTTACCAGTATAGCAGACATCCTCCCAGAACTTGTTTCTGCCATAGCCCTGCTCAAATCTTCCCTTCATGGAGCCTTCCCATGTCTCAGGTCCCATCCTTCCCTTCTTTTCCCCTTGATACTCTATACCGGCAGACAGAGGTTAAAGGGACTGAAGGCAAGAGAAAGAGTAGGTTTTGTCAAAGCATCACCTGCTTCAGAGAAAAATCTCGGAAGAATCATTTATGGAACCGGCCAACTCACCATCCAGTTGACAAATAGAAGAAATGCGGTGCTTCCACTGGTGGGAAAGAGAGTCAGAGTATACATCTCATAGGACAATATATGAATATGAATATATGAATATATTTATCCATTTATTTTTAAAATTGAGGTATAACACACATACAGTAAAATGTACAAATATTTTTAAAATTTATTTTATTGAAGTACAGTTGATTTATGATGTGTAAATTTCTACTGTACAGCAAAGTGATTCATTTATATATACGTGTATATATATATATCCATACATGATACACACACATTCTTTTGCATACTCTTTTTGATACTCTTCCAAATCCAAACCTCCCCCACCAACCACCCTCCCACATGGCAACCACGTCTATTCTCTGGGTCTGTGAATCTGTTTTATTTTAAATTATTAATTGATTTTTGGTTCCCCTGGGCCTTTTGTTGGTACGCACGGGCTTTCTCTAGTTGCAGAGAGCATGGCTACTCTCTGGTTTCAGGGCATGGATTTCTCATTGTGGCGGCTTCTTTTGTTATGGAGCACGGGCTGCAGGCGCCTGCTCTTCGATAGCTGCAGTACACGGACTCAGTAGTTTCAGCATGCGAGCTCTCAGGTGTGCAGACGTCAAAAGTTGCAGCGCACAGGCTCAATACTTGCGGCTCGAGGACTCTAGTTGTGGAGGGGCTCAGTTGCTCTGCGGCACGTGAAATCTTCCCAGACCACAAATCAAACCCGTGTCCCCTGTGCTGGCAGGTGGATTCTTATCCACTGCACCAAGGAAGTCCAGACTGTTTCTATAATGTGTATAACTTATGTTGTGTCACATTTTAGATTCCGTGTATAAGTGATACTATATGATATTTACCTTTCTGTCTTTTTTTTTAACTGAGCATTCAAAGCGTTAATCAATTGCTAGTTTGGAAAGAACTTGGACTTTGCAATTAGACCTAAATGTCAAATCCCAGTTGCATGAATCACTTAGCTTCATTGAGTTAATTCCTCCAACTGTAAAATGGGAACAGTAAGGGCACATCTACTTCTCAGTACATTTCCTCCCATAGGTCACCCCACGTTTGATCACAAGCGTGAGAGCTGCCTGGCAAACCAAAGGCTGAGTGTAGAGGTGGTAACTGGAGACTAGCCTGCCAAGGCCTTTAAGTCCCAGCAGACTGGAGATTCTGAAACCCGGATCTCTGCGAGGTGAGAGGAAAGGACACAGATGTGGCCAAGGATGAAGCAGGAGGAGCCTTCAGGATCCAGGCTCTGAGACTCTTTGGAGCTCTGAGACCCCATCAGCCTCCTGCTCAAACACACATGTATGTTTTGTTTGGTCGGATGAGGTCTTGCCACGTGAATCTGTCTTGTTTGCTGTCCATAACTAGATCACCAGTGAATGAGCTGTGACCTTTGAGTCAGAACTTGAGCTTCCAGTCTTTCTTTTGCCACTAGTTTGCCACCCAGTCTTGGTCAAACTCTCCAGCCCTGCCGAGCCTTAACCATTTGGTGATACAGTGAGATCCTCCCAGCTCTATGACTCTGAACTTACACTTGAACTTAGTAAACTTGACAGCAAACCAAGGTCCCCAGAGCAGCTCTTCCAGGAGGACTGCTGACTTGGGCTGCCTTGTCCCTGTCGAGCATGGCATGAGTGGGCACTCAACAGCCGTTGCATAAATGAATGAATGACTGGATGATTTTAGGCTTTACCATTTAGCATTTAGACACTACTCTAGCCAAGGAGTGCAATTTGGTGGAAAGCACTTGGGCTACAGAAGCAGACATATTCCAACTCTGCTTATAGACTTGGGACTTGGGCAAGCTACTTAATCTCTCAGTCTTGATGTCTTTATTAGTCCCTGTAGGATTACTCTGAAGATTAAAATGGATAATGGGTATAAAGCATTTAACATAGTGTTTGGCACATAGAAAATGCTCACACTATTCCTCATCAGTCCTGACAACCAAAGAGACAAACAGTGGCAAGAGCACCAAAGCCCGGCACTACTTACACAAAAAGGTAGAAACAGCAATCATCCTAAGTCCCTTATATTATGTATAGAGCTTCACAGACGGTCAAGTGTTTCTTGTTTTTATTGTATATGTCTGATTGTATCTTCATATTCCTGTGAGATAAGATTTACTGCGTTTATAGTGTAGCGATAATGTTGTTGCTCAGTCATGTCTGACTCTTTCCGACCCCATGGACAGTAGCCCGCCAGGCTCCTCACTGCATTTAACAGCTGAGCTATTTCAAATCTTAAAAGATGATGCTGTTAAAGTGCTGCCCTCAATGTGTTGGCAAAGTTGGAAAATGCAACGACGGCCACCAAACTGGAAAAGGTCAGTTTTCATTCCAATCCTAAAGAAGGGCAATGCCAAAGAATATTCCAACTATCACACAATTGTGCTAATTTCATATGCTAGTAAGGTAATGCTCAAAATCCTTCAAGCTAGCCTCAGCAGGAGGCTAGCTTGGAACCGTGGAGGCTAGGAACCGAGGCTAGGAACCGTGTACTTCCAGATGTACAAGCTGGATTTAGAAAAGGTAGAAGAACCAGAGATCAAATTGCCAACATTCATTGGATCATGGAGAAAGCAAGGGAATTCCAGAAAACATACTTTGGCTGCATTGACTACGCTAAAGCCTTGACTGTGTGGATCACAACAAACTGTGGAAAATCCTTAAAGAGATGGGAATACCAGACCACCTTACCAGTCTCCTGAGAAACTTGTATGCAGGTCAAGAATCAGTAGTTAAAAACTTCCATAGAACAACAGACTGGTTCAAAATTGGAAAAGGAGTACAACAAGGCTGTGTATTGACACCCTGCTTATTTAACTTATGTGCAGAGAGCATGCATGGGTGCTGAGTTAATTCTGTCATGTCTGACCCTTTGTGACCCCATGGACTGTAGCCCATCAGGATCCTCTGTCCATGGAATTCTCTGAGCAAGAGTACTGGAGTGGGTTGTCATGCTCTTCTCCAGGGGATCTTCCCGACCAGGGATTGAACCTGCATCTCCTGCATTGCAGGCAGATTCTTTACTGACTGAGCCACCAGGGAAGCCCTCATATACAGAGGACATCATATGTGAAATGCTGGGCTAGATGAATCACAAGCTGGAATCAAGATTGCCAGGAGAAATATCAACAGCCTAAGATAGGTGCCTGATACCACCCTAAAGGCAGAAAGTGAAGAGAAACTTAAGAGTTTCTTGATGAGGGTAAAAGAGACGACTGAAAAAGTTGGCTTAAAATTCAGAATAAAAAAACTGTTAATAATATCATAGCATCCTCTTCAATCATTTCATGGCAAATAGATGGGAAACAGTGGAAGCAGTGACAGATTCTATCTTGGGGCTCCAAAATCACTGCAGATGGTGACTGTAGCCACAAAATTAAAAGACACTTGCTCCTGGGAAGGAAAGCTATGACAAAGGTAGGTAGCATATTAAAAAGCAGAGACAAAGGTCTGCATAGTCAAAGGTATAGTTTTTCCAGTAGTCATGTATGGATGTGAAAGTTGGATGCTTTTGAACTGTGGTGTTGGAGAAGACTCTTGAGAGTTCCTTGGTCCTCAAGGAGATCAAACCAGTCAATCCTAAAAGGAAATCAACTCTGAATATTCACTGGAAGGACTGATGCTGAAGATGAAGTTCCAGTACTTTGGCCACCTGATGTGAAGAGCCAACTCATTGGAAAAGACCCTAATGCTGGGAAAGACTGAAGGCCGGAAAAGAGGGTGGCAGAGGGTGAGATGGTTAGATAGCCTCACGGACTCAGTGGACATGAGTTTGAGCAAACCCTGGGTGATAGTGAAGGACTGGGGAGCCTCACGGGCTGCAGTGCCTGGGGTCGCAAAGACTCAGACTCAACTTAGTAACTAAACAACAAAGATAACTAGCAATGCTGAGCATCTTTTTATGTACAATGCACAAATCTTAAGTATACAACTTGAGTAATTCACACACATACACATATACACACTTCCGTAACTACCACACAGACAAGGAGCTTTCCCAACACCCTGGAATTTCCTTAAGCTCCTTTCTAAGCACTGTCTAACAGGTAATCGCTGTTCTGACCTGTTCACTGACTATTAGTTTTTCCTGTCCTTGAACTTCATCTAAGATGGAATCACACAGAATGTAGCACTTCATGTCTGCCTTCTTTAGTCATCATATACCTGCGAGGTCCCCTCAAGTTCCCGGAAGTAGCAGGAGCTTGTTCTTTTTAATAGCTCAGTAGCAGCCTGCTGTGGGCTTCCCTGGTGGCTCAGCGGTAAAGAATCCACCTGCAATGCAGGTGATATGGGTTCAGTCCCTAGGTCGGGAAGATCTCCTGGAGAGGACATGGCAACCCATGGCAGCATTGTTGCCGAAGAATCCCATGGACAGAAGGGCCTGGCAGGCTACAGTCCTAGGGTCGAAAAGAGTTGGACATGACTGAAGCACCTGGGTACACATGTATGCAACTGGTTGTGTAATTACAGCACAATTTCGTCATCCTTTCCACTGTTGCTGGACCTATGGTGTGCTTCCAGTTTGGGCTACCGTGAGTAAAGCCGTAAAGCTGCCCTGATCATTCTTGTGTTTTTCTGACGGGCATGTGCGCTTGTGTCTCTTGTGTATTCCAACTAGGAATCGACTTGCTGGCTCATGATTTGTCTCTTAAGGGAAGGCTTTGTAGGGGTTTGTCCTGGCCATGAATGCTGAGGCCCCAGAAGGGACTGTAAGAATATTTGGGACATGGTGAGAAGCACGTGTGCCTGACAAGGTCATTTCTCTCTGGAAAGGGTGACAGTCAGAGAATGACCTTAAGAACCCCCAGGACTGGGGAGAGGTCAGCTTGCCCAATTCCCACAGCCTGGAGCAAGGCCATGCAGCTGTTTCCAAGGTCGGCCTTTCACTGCCCTCCCTGGCTGTTTATTTGGTCCTGGCCCTGCAGCTTAATGAGTGACTTACTGTAGGCGAAGAAGTTCGCATCATCCAAGCTGCGGACAGGCGCGCTCGGCTCAGGTCAGGGTCTCTTCCGACCTCTAGAAGGACTTTGAGTTTTGGGGACTCAGCCCTGATGAGCAGGAAGCCAAGGGACAAATCAGCAGGCTGGGTGACAGCGGGACTCCTGAGGTGCTCGGCTCATGGTGCCACCGGAGCCGGCAAATCAGAGCCAGGAGGTGGAGGGGACAGCAGTCCCGTGGAGTCAGGTGGGGCGATGCTTGCCGGCTCAGCGTCCCGCAGCCCTCGTAGCCCTCGGGCTCTGTCTGGGATGCCACCTTCTTTCTGCTGCACCAGAAGCCCAGGGAGCAACAGACCCACCACAGCATCACTGGAATCAGACTGGAAATGGTTTAGAGACCGTTTTTCTTACAGTCATCGGCTTGATGGCTCCCAGGGCAACACCGTCTCCCAGCAGAAGCACAACCCCTCTACACAAACAAAAGCAGCTGGAGAGGGTGAAAATCAATAAGCCCCAGCCCTGCCAGTGTCTTCTTGGTGACACTTCCCCCTGGAACCATGGTTTGCTGCTGAGTACAGTGGGTTAACAGGACCCGCTCTGGTGTACTGCCCAGAGTGACTTAGAGAATCACCTAATCTTTGCTCGTCAGAAAGCATAAACCTGGCTCTGTAGACAAAAAATATTGTATTAGGCCTCAGCAGTTGTGTATGGTCGGAGTGAAGGGATGATCAGTCCAGTGGCGCTGGCTGAGGGCTGCCCAGCCTGGAAAGTCCCTCCCTTTGGGGCCTCATTGTCACCCCCCTTCCTAGGCAGAGAGCAGATGGCTGCAGCCCAGAGCCCAGGCGGTATCAGAGAGGTCAGGAATCAGTGCAGGGAAGCATGGCCCCTTTCGGTCACCGATTCCACAAGTGTTTATTATTTTTATCTGTAGATGAAAACTCAGACACTCAGAGGTTAAGAAATGTACTCAGGAACGTGGAATGCTGGCGCCAGGACCCCACTGCAGTCCCCTTTTCTCCAAGTCCCACCTCTTTTTTCTTTTTTTTTTGGCTGCAACCACACCACCTATGGGATCTTAGCTCCTCAACCAGAGATTAAACCCAGGCCCCCAGACTCCTGTGCGTTTGAATCAGCCTCTCCGGAAGCAAGCTCTTGATTCTCAGTGTAGCCAGTCTGGCAGGGACGCAAGTACAGGTGTTGTCAGTCACCAGCATAGATCAGGAGCACTGACCGGAGACGAAGAGCTAAGCCTTGGATGTAGGGCTACCAAGCACTAGCTTGTGATCTCACGCTGCTTAGTTCATACTTTTCATCACTATTTCTCCACGTGATCAAAATAGATACAGTAAAACCTCTCATAGAATTTTGATGGGACAGTGTTGTAAAGGTGTCTATTGGCCGCTGCTCCTGCATGTGGACCCAGGGGCCATAGATCCCCCCTGCCTGTGCTGATCATAAAGCCTCTGGAGGAGACTTCTGTGTATTGGGGTGGAAGTCCAGGCTCAGATGCTCAGACAGCACTGGCCAAGCCTACCTGGTCTGGGTCCTCTGGGCCATCGGTAATATATCTGCTCTGCCACCGTGGTGGTCCCGCAGGAAAAAGCAGAGGTGTGAGTGCCCGGGCATGGGTACCACACTCCCCCAGGATGTGGGATGCTGACATACTTCCCAGGTGTCCAAGCCTGGAGGATGGCCCAGTGCTCACTGCCCTGAAATGTTGACCAGGAAGATGGCAGAAATCTTGGAGAACTCATGGCTCAGATAATGACCTAGAGGTTCAAAAAGAAAAGGCTTGCTTGAGGTCACATAGCAAAATAGTGCCCGGGTGTGGTTGCCAGAGATCCCCTCACTGAACTCAAGCCTGACTGAGGGACAGCACAAGACAGGGTTGGGGGAGGGTGAACATTCTTCCCCAGAGGCTCTGTGCCCACAGCTGAAGGGAGGTAGGCCCTATATCTGTGGGACCTGGAGCCTCCAACCAAATGAACCCCTGACTTCTTCTCTGATCCCTTTCGTGCCACAAAGTAGACTTTGGTAACATTCAGACAAGCAAACAGTGGGGACCTGTGGTGCTCTTTCCAGGTTGGCACTTTCTGTGCCAGCTGAGGGCAGGGCCAAAGGCTCAGCTGCAGGGTTCATTGAAGGGATCTGAGATAAGCCTGGGGTATCTCAGGTCAAAGACTGTCTATTTCTCTGGCATCATTTTGCTGCACTCTGTGTTGCTCTGCTGGACCCCAGTGACCTTTGTTGACCTTTGATGTTGGCAATTTGATCTCTGGTTCCTCTGCCTTTTCTAAATCCAGCTGGAACGTCTGGAAGTTCTTGGTTCACATATTGTTGAAGCCTAGCTTGGAGAATTTGGGGCATTACTTTGCTAGCGTGTGAAATTGTGAGGTAGTTTGAACATTCTTTGGCATTGCTTTTCTTTGAGATTGGAATGAAAACTGACCTTTTCCAGTCCTATGGCCACTACTGAGTTTTCCAAGTTTGCTGGCATGTTGAGTGAGTGCAGCACTTTAACAGCATCATCTTTTAAGATTTGAAATAGCTCAGCTGGAATTCCATCACTTCCACTAGCTTTGTTCGTAGTGATGCTTCCTAAGGCCCACTTGACTTCGCACTCCAGGATGTCTGGCTCTAGGTGAGTGATCACACCATCATGGTTATCTAGGTCATTAAGATCTTTTTAAAAATAGCTTTTCTGTGTATTCTTGCCACCTTTTCTTAATATCTTCTGCTTCTGTTGGGTCCATACCATTTCTGTCCTTTATTGTGCCCACCTTTGCATGAAATTTTCCCTTGGTATCTCTATTTTCTTGAAGGGATCTCTAGTCTTTCCCATTCTATTGTTTTCCTCTATTTCTTTGCATTGATCACTGAGGAAGGCTTTCTTATCTCTCCTTAATATTCTTTGGAACTCTGCATTCAGATGGATATATCTTTCCTTTTATCCTTTGCCTTTCACTTCTCTTCTTTAATAACTTATAATGGAAAAGAATCTGAAAAAGAATATGTGTGTGTGTGTAACTGAATCACTTTGCTGTACACCTGAAACTAGCACAACATTGTAAATCAACTATACTTCAATAAAATGAAAAAAAAAAAAAGGTTAAACATAGAATTCCCATAGGGTTATAGTACAGTGTCAGTTGCTCAGTCATATCCAACTCTTTCTGACCCCGTGGACTGTAGCCCACCAGGCTCCTCTGTCCATGGAATCCTCCAAGCAATAATACTGGAGTGGGTTGTCACTCCCTTTTCCAAGTGATCTTCCCGACCCAGGGATCAAACTCAGGTCTTGTGCATTGCAGGAAGATTCTTTACTGTCTGAGCCACCAGGGAAGCCAAGAATTCCCATATGACCCAATAATTCAGTCCTAGGTATATGTACCCCCAGACTGAAAATAGGTATTCAAGCAAATACTTGTCCATGAATGTTCAGAGCAGCAAAAGGTGGAAACAGCTCAAATGTCCATGAATGGAGGGCAGGATGCAAGATAGCCACGTGATGAACTAGTGTTCAGCCATATGAAGGAGTGGAGCACCGACAGGCTGCCAGACCCGTGAGCCCTGATAGCATCGTGCTGAGTAAAAGAAGCCAGACCCAGAAGGGCACATATTGTGCGATTCTGTTTATATGAAATGGCCAGAAAGGAAAATTCACGGAGACAGAAAGCAGGCTGGCGGTTGCCAGGCACTGAGAGGAAGGAGACCAGGGAGCGACTGCTTAATGGGTATGGGGTTTCCTTTTGAGATGATAAAAATGTTTTGGAATTAGATGGAGGTGATGGCTGCATAAGATTTTACATATTCTGTTGTTGTTGCTTTGTTGCTAAGTCCTGTCTGACTCTTGAAGACCCCGTGGGCTGTAACCCTCCAGACTCCTCTGTCCATGGAATTTCCCAGGCAAGAATACTGGAGTGGGTTGCCATTTCCTTCTCCAAGGGATCTTCCCGACCCAGGGATTGAAGCCACATCTTGCAGGGTTCCTTCCTTGCAAACTCTTCATTTTGAGGAGTCATCTGAAAACTATGACTCTCTGCTCAGCTCACTTCCTGCTGCTCCCATGGAGGGAAAAGTGAGCTATGACCTCAGAATCTACTAGCACAATGTCCTGGTTCTTGTGGCTCCCCAATGGAATTAGAGGAGACACAGAAGCAGCAGACCTGGGGCTTCCCTGGTGGTCCAGGAGTTAAGAATCAGCCTTGCAATGCAAGGGACCCGGGTTCAATCCTTGGTCTGGGAAGATCCCACATGCCGAGGAGTAACTAAGCTGTGCTCCACAAATATCGAGCCTGTGCTCTAGAGTCCACAAATGGCAGCTGCCAAACCCTGTGCACCTAGAGCCTGTGGTCTGCAACACACTACAGTGAGAAGCCCACACACCACAAGGAAGAGTAGCCCCTGCTCGCCCCAGTTAGAGAACGCCCACGTGCAGGAACCCCCCCCACAACCAAAAAATAAAATAAATGATTTTTAAAAGAAGCAGCGGAGCTAAAAGAAAGCTCAGGCTCTGTTGTACATATTGGGTTTGGGGGTCCTGCTCCGCCCCTTCCCTATTTCCCCAGTGTGCCCAATGCTCTGTGTGGTGGGCCAGCAGGAGCTAAGGCCCAGGAGGACTGGCAGAGGAGCCAGGCAGGGGTGGATAGAAGGTGACTGTCAACAAGCCAGCGTGGAGGGCATTGTGTTCCCAGCCATCTGTATCGGGCTTCACATTGTGTAACATTCTTCCTCTGATTCCCACCTGATTTTTACAATCACTTGTGGATCAGCCAGGCCAACAGGCTTCCTCCTCACTTTATAAGATAAACTCCAGAAGGACTTCCCTGGTGGTCTAGTGGGTAAGACTCCACACTCAAAATGCAGGAGGCCTTGTGTCTAACCCTGGTTGGGGAACTAGATCCTGCATTCAGTAAGATTCTTCGAGCCACAGTAAGACCCAGCACAACCTAAATAAATCAATGAATATATATATATATATATAAAGATAAGCCCCAGAAATTGACTTGCTTCAGGGTCCTCCAGTGAGGGTTAGGACCCAGGTCGCCAAACTCCCTGACTCCAAGATCTTTCTATTGCTTCTTCTCCAACACCTCCTGCAGACCACTCCAACTCACCCAAAAGGAAAAGACTTCCTCTCTCAAAAAGCATTTTCCACTCATTCTAGAGTGGCGGGGAAGGGGCAGGAGGAATGACTATCTTCAGTTGTCGGAGTTTGCTAGATGAACAGGCTGAGCTTGATCTTGGAAAGATTAGATCTCAAAATCCCCTAGACACAGATGCTTCCTGAACTGACCTTTCAGAGCCAACAATCAGGGCTTGACTGGGCTGCCTCTGGTCCCACCTCACATGCTCCTGCTTCCAAGATGCCTGCTGATGGTCTGGACAAGGCCAGTGGTGCTTGATTCTGCCAAAGCAGCTATGGAGATCTGGACTATTTTCTGTGGCTTGAAATGCAAAGCTGCAGGCAGAGCAAGCAAACAGGTATCCCAAGGTCACTGGTCAGGGAACTGGAAAAGGTCCCTTTTCATTCCAATCCCAAAGAAAAGCAATGCCAAAGAATGTTCAGACTACTGCATAATCACACTCATCTCACACACTAGCAAAGTAATGCTCTAAATTCTCTAAGGCTTCACCAGTATGTGAACTGAGAACTTCCAGATGTTCCAGCTGGATTTAGAAAAGGCAGAGGAACCAGAGATCAAATTGCCAACATCATTTGGATCACAGAAAAAGCAAGAAAATTCCAGAAAAACATCTACTTTGGGGCTTCCCTTGTGGTTCAGCTGTTAAAAAAAAAATCTACTTCTGCATCATTGACTACACTAAAGCCTTTGTGTGGATCACAGCAAAGTATGGAAAGTTCTTCAAGAGATGGAAATACCAGACCACCGTACCTGCCTCCTGTGAAACCAGAATGCAGGACAAGAAGCAATAGTTAAAACTGGACATGGAACAATGTACTGGTCCCAAATTTGGAAAGAAGTACATCAAAGCTGTATATCATCACTTGTTTATTTAACTTCTATGCAGAGTACATCATGCAAAATGCCAGGCTGGATGAAGCACAAGCTGGAATCAAGATTGCCAGGAGAAATATCAATAACCTCAGATAGGCAGATGACACCGCCCTTATGACAGAAAATGAAGAACTAAAGAGCCTCTTGATGAAGATGAAATAGAAGAGTGGAAAAGTTGGCTTAAAACTCAGCATTCGGGAGTGGGATGGCAGCGGAACCAGCCAGAGTTGGCGCTAGGCTGACAGATCCTGCTCTCTGGCCTGAAACATGGCCTGGGGTCCGGGCCCTCTAACCCAGTCTCGCCCCAACACTGTCGCCATGCCCAAGAGAGGGAAGCGACTCAAGTTCCAGGCCTAAGATGCCTGCTCAGACAGAGTGACCGTGGTGGATTCTGCCAACTCAGATTCAGCCGTCGTGAGGTCTGGAAGGGTCAAGAAAGCTGTTGCCAATGCTGTTCAGCAGGAAGCCTCCCAGGTTCCTTCAGTGGAAGCTCTTTCTGGAGCTGGTGAGCCCTGTGACATCATAAATAGGAGTGGTGAGACTGATGCCCAGGAGGAAAGCATCCAAGAGAGAAATATCTCCAGAAAAAAAGAAGAGCAAGAGGCGCAAGAGAAGACCTGGACGGGACTGGAGGAGAAGAGCATCCCATAGATATTTGGCTATTGCTGGCCTCCTATATCTGTCCTGAGAACACTGTGAATTTTTCCCTGATTTATAGGAATGCCTGGACTGTCGCTTGCACTGCTACCTTTTGGACGAGGTTGTGCAGAAGACACTGCACATTGGATGCCTCTCTGCTGTTGCGCCTGTGACCTGAGTCAATGGAGACGCTGCACTGTCTTCAGGCACATGTGATCCGGTCTTCCGTGCCATATGTATGAGCCATCTGCTGCGTGCATCTCCAACAATCCAGCCATTCCTAAAAGCACTTCTAGCATATTAAAGAATTCCAAATGCTGACTTTTCTGGTGCAGAAAGATTGTTGGGAACAGACAGGAACCAATGTGGGAATTCAACTTCAAGTTCAAAACACAGTCCCCAAGATTAAAGAGCAAGTGTATGGAAGGACTGCAGCCTCCCATTCAGTACGAAGATGTTCAGAACAACCCAGACCACGACTGCTGCCTACTGCAGGTCACCACCCTCAATTTCATCTTTATTCCAATTGTCGTGGGAATGCTATTTACCCTGTTTACCATCAGTGTAAGCACAGACATGAAGCATCACTGAATGAGACTGGTGTTCCAAGATTATCCTGTCCATGGTGGTCAGAAACTGTGCAGTGAATAGGGTGTGCAAGTCATCCTGGACCCAGTGCACAGAGTTCAGCTTTTTGACTGGTGGCATCCTCAGTATCCGTTTTCCCTGAGAGCATAGATATTGCTCCCTGTCACTGAGGGCAGCTCTGAGCTAGGCCAGTCCATTTGTAATCAGATTCCAGTTTGGAAGGGGCAGCTGGATTGTATATCTAGTTAGTAATGCACATGCTGTTTAGGTTTCTGGGTCTCCTGGTAGAAGAAGGAGAAGGATTGAATCAGGAAGAAAAACAACTAATATTTATGAATATATTTTAATGTAAACTTTTGCATTTGAAAGGAGAAATCTGGCCCTATTTTCTGTGTTAAACCCCATTTGGTGCTACTGAGTTTGTTGTTCTTTGTTCTTTTATTCCAGCCAAAGTGAATAATCTTGCTTTAGGGGAAAATTAAACTCTTAAATCTCCAACAAGGAAATTTTAACATTCCTTTATGGATCAGAGTAGCCTTAGAGCCTAAAATTGTTGCTGCTATTGCTTTCAGTTTAGCTCCCCCTCAAATTCAAGTGAATATTTCCTTGTTTCTCTTTACCCTTATCTAGAAACAAAGCAGGTGACTGGGTTTTCAGAACCTTAAAAAAAATTTCAAAAAACTAAGATCATGGCATCTGGTCCCATCACTTTATGGCAAATAGATGAGGAAACAATGGAAAGACTGACAGACTTTATTTTCTTGGGCTCCAAAATCACTGCAGATGGTGATTGCAGCCATGAAATTAAAAGACATTTGCTTCTTGGAAGAAAAGCTATGACCAACCTAGACAGGGTATTAAAAAACAGAGACATTACTTTGCTGACAACAGTTCATCTAGTCAAAGCTCTGGTTTTTCCAGTAGTCATATATGGATATGAGAGTTGGACCATAAAGAAAGCTGAGTACCAAAGAACTGATGCTTTTGAACTGTGGAATTGGAGAAGTCTCTTGAGAGTCCCTTGGACTGTAAGGAGATCAATCCTAAACTAGTTAAACCAGTCAATCCTAAAGGAAATCAGTCCTAAATATTCACTGGAAGGACAGATGCTGAAGCTGAAGGTCCAATACTTTGGCCATCTGATGTGAAGAACCGACTCAATGAAAAAGACCCTGATGCTGGGAAAGGTTGAAGGCAGGAGGAGAAGGGGATGACAGGGGATGAGATGGTTGGGTGGCATCACCGACTCAATGGACATGAGTTTGAGCAAGCTCTGGGAGTTAGTGATGGATATCGAGGCCTGGCGTGCTGCAGTCCATGGGGTCGCAAAGAGGTGGACACGACTGAGGGACTGAACTGACTGAGTGATAAGATATTGAGCATAGCTCCCCATGCTATATAGTAGATCCCTGTTGCTTATCTATTATGCTCAAATTTTTGAAAATTCATTTATTTTTGATGTCTTCCTTGCCCTTAAATGTATAGACCTACACTGCCCAATACAGCAGCCACCAGCCCCATCAATTACTTAAATTTAGATTCAGTTCAGTTCAGTCTCTCAGTCGTGTCCGACTCTTTGCAACCCCATGAACCGCAGCACGCCAGGCCTCCCTGTCCATCACCAGCTCCCGGAGTTTACTCAAACTCATGTCCATCAAGTCGGTGATGCCATCCAGCCATCTCATTCTCTGTCATCCCCTTCTCCTCCTGCCCTCAATCCCTCCCAGCATCAGGGTCTTTTCCAATGAGTCAACAATTCACATGAGGTGGCCAAAGTATCGGAGTTTCAGCTTTAACATCAGTCCTTCCAATGAACACCCAGGACTGATCTCCTTCAGAATGGACTGGTTGGATCTCCTTGCAGTTCAAGGGAC
>SJYC01086607.1:0-17047 GCA_006408675.1 Madoqua kirkii | reverse complement strand
TTGACGTATTCCTTTTCCTCTTTGGAACCAGTTTGTTGTTCCATGTCCAATTCTAACTGTTGCTTCCTGACCTGCATACAGATTTCTCAAGAGGCAGGTCAGGTGGTCTGGTATTCCCATCTCTTTCAGAATTTTCCACAGTTTATTGTGATCCACACAGTCAAAGGCTTTGGCATAGTCAATAAAGCAGAAATAGATGTTTTTCTGGAACTGTCTTGCTTTTTCCATGATCCAGCGGATGTTGGCAATTAGATCTCTGGTTCCTCTGCCTTTTCTAAAACCAGCTTGAACATCAGGAAGTTCACGGTTCACGTATTGCTGAAGCCTGGCTTGGTGAATTTTGAGCATTACTTTACTAGCATGTGAGATGAGTGCAATTGTGCAGTAGTTAGAGCATTCTTTGGCATTGCCTTTCTTTGGAATTGGAATGAAAACTGACCTTTTCCAGTCCTGTGGCCATAATAGAAGGAAAGATTCCATATATGGCAAAAAAAGAAATATATAGGGCTGATGGGAAGAAAACTAAAACTAATGAAGGGCAAACTAACCTTTTGTAGAATTTTACAGAGATGTCATTTCTCTCCAAACTGATCTAAAAATTAAATTAGAATGCCGGTGGATTTTCTTTTTTTACAACTAGATAAGCTCGTTCCAAAGTTGATATCAAAAAGTAAACATGCAAGAATGGTTTGAAAACTTTGTAAAAAAAAGAATAAGGAATGAGGGATTCTGATACTATTAAGATGTAAAACAGTTGTATTGAAGACAGTTTGGTTCGTGTTATGGATAGGCAGATAAATCAGTGGAAAACAACAAGATTCAGAAATAGATCCATACTTCTGTGGCCATTGACTTAAGTCAGCATTTGAATCATGGGTAAAAATACTGCTCTTTTAATATGTGGTTTGAGGACAGTTGGCTATTTGTAACAAAAAGGTTTTGCTACTACTTGTTTACCAAAACAGGTTCTATCTGGGCCAGAAAATTATGTCTAAAACTACAGAACTAGAAGAAAATGTGGGAGAATTTTCTGCTAATCTTAAAGTAGGATAAAACTTTCTAAACACGACAGAAGTCATACGGGGAAAGTCATAAGTTTGAGTATATGAAATTATAGATTTCTACATTGGGGGAAGAAAAGAGCCCATAAATTAAGGAAACAAACAATAAATTAGGGAAAAATATTTTTAGAAAAGGGATGAGTATGAGAAAAGATGAATTTTGATAGTATATTAAGTATAACAAAGACCAATAATAGGAAAGAAAAATAGATATAGGACAGTAAAAAATAGTCCACAGGACTATTATAGGACACTAAAAAAAAATAAGATTGTGTATATTAAAAGGTGCTTAGCTTATAATAAAGGAAAACAAGACAAATTTTCCACTTAGTAGGTTGGCAAAGATAAAAATATGAAACAGTGAGAGTGAGCGAAAAGTCTTTGCTATCAAAAATTATTGGATTGGTGCAGCTTCTTTAAAGTGCATTTCAGTGTACATTATCAAATAAATTTATGTGTCCTTTGACCAGGGAGTTTCTCTCTTACAGGTGTTATTTGTGTACATTTACACAAATGGAAAGTAAATACAGGGTTTGTAATGGAACACAGTGCAACTGAATGAGGCAAAGCTCAATGTGCTTTTATGGAAAAATTTCCAAGATAGAAGTATTAAATGAAACAAGAAAGGTTTAGAACTTTCTATTGTGTGTGCGCATTTATGTATTTAAGAGAGAGACGCTTAATTTCAACAAAAATATTCTGAAATAATATGCAGGAAATATGATAGAGGATTAGTTGTCTTTGTGTCATTGTTGTTTAATCTCTAAGTTGTGTCTGACTCTTTTGCGACCCCACGGGCTATAGCATGCTAGGCTCCTGTGTCAGTGGGATTTTTTAGGCAAGTATACTGGAGTGGGTTGCCATTTCCTTCTCCAGGGGCTCTTCCTGTCCCAAGGATGGAACCCACATCTCCTGAATTGGCAGGCAAGTTCTTTACCATTGAATCACCATTATTTTTGAGGTATGTCTTTTTATATAGTTTGTGTTTTTATTGCTATATATGTATATTTCCTCTCTCAAGGAAAACTACCAATAGTTTAATAATAATAATAGCTGATGCTCCTCTGAGTCCAAATTGCCAAAATGTTTAAAAGAAATTGAGATTATTAGGGGTTCTTAAATGAATTTATAGTTCTACATTAATTTCTACAGTATGTCATGTAAAAAATTTTATCACACTGTGAAAGTTTTGGATTTTTCTTATTTGACTTGTTTACGAGTATTGTATGATTATAACTTGTGCTACTAAATATTATATTCCTATATATAATTCTTTATCACTAACAGATTTTATCTTCTTTTTTCAGCGAAAAACGGCCCCATCTACGATGTAGTTTGGAATTCTAGTTCTACTGAGTTTTGTGCCGTGTATGGTTTCATGCCTGCCAAAGCGACAGTTTTCAACCTGAAGTGCGATCCCGTGTTTGACTTTGGAACTGGCCCTCGTAATGCGGCCTACTACAGCCCTCATGGACATATATTAGTACTAGCTGGATTTGGGAATCTGAGGGGACAAATGGAAGTGTGGGATGTTAAAAAGTACAAACTTATCTCTAAACCAGTGGCCTCTGATTCTACATATTTTGCTTGGTGCCCAGATGGTGAGCATATTTTAACAGCCACCTGTGCTCCACGGTTACGAGTTAATAAT
The DNA here is from genome assembly GCA_006408675.1 of Madoqua kirkii. Lineage (NCBI taxonomy): Eukaryota > Metazoa > Chordata > Mammalia > Artiodactyla > Bovidae > Madoqua > Madoqua kirkii. Next base: position 14,335 of record SJYC01086607.1, on the reverse strand, counting down.
GGGTACAAGATTTGGCATTATACCGGCTCTGTCTTGCACAAGTATGATGTACCATCAAATGCAGAATTATGGCAGGTTTCTTGGCAGCCATTCTTAGATGGAATATTTCCAGAAAAAGCAATAACTTACCAAGTAGTTCCAAGTGATGTGCCTAGTGAAGAACCTAAAGTTGCAACAGCTTATAGACCCCCAGCTTTAAGAAATAAACCAGTCACCAATTCCAAACTGGTAAGTAGAGTTTTACTACTTTGGTAGGAAAAGGTTTTTCAATGCTGAGTTCCCTAGAGCTTTTCTTTTTTTTAATTTATTTATTAATTTTTATTGGAGTATAATTGCTTTACAATGTTGTGTGTGTTTTTGCTGTTCAGCAAAGTGAATCAGGTATATGTATATATATATATTCCCTCTTTTTTAGGCTTCCTTCCTATTTAGGTCACCACAGAGCACTGAGTAGAGTTCCCTGTGCTATACAGTAGGTTCTCATTTGTTATCGATTTAATACATAGTATCAGTAGTGTATATGTCAAACCCAATCTCCCAATTCATCCCTCCCCTTCTTCCCCCCCACTGGTATCCATACATCCATTCTTTATGCCCTAGATCTTTTTCTCATGCATGTTTTTGTGTTACTTGGTATCTGATTAGAAGATATAAACTCTAGGGTAGAAATTGTGGAGGACCTGCTGCTGAAGATGGTGAAAGGTTGTTAAGTTGGTAAAGTAATTAATGTAAAATCTTGAGAAAGATGAGTGGGTGTGACTTAACTGGCTGTAGAATGTGGGCTCAAATTCAAATGCCTGTCAAGCTAGGCTGGTAGTGTGAGACAGTGGTGAGTGGTAGAGAGGGGTGAAAGAGAAAGAACATTCCCTCCTTAAAGGCCATAGCAACTGCACAACAGTAGCCTTTTGTTTCCACAGGAGATTTTTAGGCCCAGTTTGCCAAAATGCTTGATTTTTCAAGACAAAACAGTCTGGATGCTTGTATGAAATGCCTCAATTTTTTTAAGACACCACTGATCAAACAAAACACACTTGTCCTTGGACCATTAGATCCTTAACTGATGCAAAATTGTGGTTCGAGTATTGGTCAGATTCTAATCTACTATAAAATGTTTCAGAGCTCAGGAGAGAGCATTTATTAATGACATGAGTTTCTGTGATGTTGTTGAGGAATAAAGTTACTCTAAGAATGAACAACAAAATTACTGATATTAATAGAAAGGTACTTTACAGGTGGCTCAGTGGTAGAGAATCTGCCTGACAATGCAGGAGACACAGGGTCAGTCTCTGAGTCAGGAAGATCTCCTGGAGGAAGAAATGGCAACCCCCAAGCAGTATTCTTGCCTGGGAAATCCCAGGAACAGAGGAGCCTGGCAGGTTGCAGTCTATAGGGTCAAAGAGTTGGACACGACTTAGCGTCTGGGCACAAGCCCAAGCCCGTACCTTAGGTGTGCTGTCCTCATACAGCTAATGGATGGGCTTGGACTTGTGCCCAGTCGCTAAGTCGTGCCCAACTATACAGCCACGAAATGATTAGGCACTCAGGGAAGTAGATACTTTTTCAAAGGATAAATATTTCTCTGCTTCCGTTATGCCACTTATGTGCTGTGCTGTGCTGTGCTTAGTATTTAAACATTTTTTGTTGCATTGTTATTTAGTAAAAATATATAACAAATTAAGCCCTATTTACTATTTTTGTCTTTAGATTTTTAAAAAAGCACATATTAGTCTTAAAATTTGTTCTCTCTCAATTGAAATTTTTCTTAACACAAGATTAAAAGAAAGAAGTGACCTCAACCCATCCTGCTTTCTGAATCTGGGCAAGTTAGCACAAGAGAAAGAGATTCTGAATTATTAATAGTATATATTTTTGTTCTCTGACTCATAAAACTAATTTGTTTTTGTCAGTGGAGGGAGAAAAAATAGAAAGAATATACTTTGAAAATAGTGGGGAAAAACTATGTAAGAGCTTCTTAAAACCAAACTTTTTAATATAATCTGGGGATTATGTGACCCTGTCACATCATTTTAGTTGAAGGGGCTACATGCCTATGAATGAGAAATTTTTGTATGTATTTAATTCCAGAAAAGAGCTAAATGGCAAAGAAAATACTGTCAAGAATTTACTAGAAACAAAGATAGCCAGGTTGATCGTTTCACAAAGAAAGAGGGTTACCTATATGAAGGAGGAAGAAATGTGTTTGGATTCTTCCCCCTGAAGAAAAAAGGTTACTTTTTTTAATAAGTAAAAAGTTTATATATTAATTAAAGAAGTATTTCTTGGCTTTCAGAAAAGCTTCACCTTTTATACACTGTGTTCATCAAAACAATGTTAGAGTTAATGTTACTGAAGAAACAAGTTTTATTAGTAAGAATGAAATTGCTGAGTATGGATAGTTTAAAGGCAGCATTCAGAATATAGCAAAGTTGAGTAGACACATACTAAAGCCAGAAAAGCTTGTGGTCTATAATAACTGTGGATTTTTTTCATCTAAAATGAAAGTCTGTCAATGGCTACATGATACTTATAAAGTGGAAGAGACTTCATCCTTTCTTATTGCATCTTTCTTAATTGCTTTGTCTGTTTTTGAAGTTCTCATGAGTGGAAACTTTTCACCTAAAGCAAGATACTATATAGAAGAGCTCACAATTGAAAGAATTTTGATGTATAACACAAATGTTCAGTAAATATTAGTATATCTTTAGCTATCATTGTGAGCAGTGGATATTAAAAAAGTGAAAGGCTTGCTGTGCAGATTTGTCTCTTTACAAGTATGGATTCTCATATATTCAGTTGCTTCAAGTAGGGTATGTTCACACATAGAACCTTGATGCTTTCTATAGTTAGTGCAGCTGCTAAGATAAAAATCACCTTATGATTTTTTGCTATTACTCTTTATCTTAAATATCTTAAATGATCCCTGCCCATTTGATTATGGCACTTGTTAAATACAATGCAGATGACATCACCCTTATGGCAGAAAGTAAAGAGGAACTAAAAAGCCTCTTGATGAAAGTGAGAGAGAAGAGTGAAAAAGTTGGCTTAAAGCTCAACATTCAGAAAACAAAGATCATGGCATCTGGTCCCATCACTTCATAGGAAATAGATGGGGAAACAGTGTCAGACTTTATCTTTTGGGGCTCCAAAATCACTGCAGATGGTGACCACAGCCATGAAATTAAAAGACGCTTACTCCTTGGAAGAAAAGTTATGACCAACCTAGATAGCATATTACCCATCACTTCATAGGAAATAGATGGGGAAACAGTGTCAGACTTTATCTTTTGGGGCTCCAAAATCACTGCAGATGGTGACCACAGCCATGAAATTAAAAGACGCTTACTCCTTGGAAGAAAAGTTATGACCAACCTAGATAGCATATTTAAATACAGAGACATTACTTTGCCAATAAAGGTCCGTCTAGTCAAGGCTACGGTTTTTCCTGTGGTCATGTATGGATGTGAGAATTGGACTGTGAAGAAAGCTGAACGCCAAAGAATTGATGCTTTTGAGCCGTGGTGTTGGAGAAGACTCTTGAGAGTCCCGTGGATTGCAAGGAGATCCAACCAGTCCATTCTGAAGGAAATCAGCCCTGGGATTTCTTTGGAAGGAATGATGCTAAAGCTGAAACTCCAGTACTTTGGCCACCCCATGCAAAGAGTTGACTTACTAGAAAAGACTCAGATGCTGGGAGGGATTGGGGGCAGGAGGAGAAGGGGACGACGGAGGATGAGATGGCTGGATGGCATCACTGACTCGATGGACGTGAGTCTGAGTGAACTCTGGGAGATGGTGATGAACAGGGAGGCCTGGCATGCTGCGATTCATGGAGTCACAAAGAGTCGGATATGACTGAGCGACTAAACTGAACTGAAGTACAATACAGCTCTGAGATCTAGTACTCAAAAAACTTCATGGAAATCTGGTCCTTTTGATGTGCTGTATGGATAGTTTAAGAGACATTTAGCATTCAGATTATAGCAAAGTTGAGAGAAATCAATAAGTAGATGAATCTGATAAGAAGTTGAGTGCTGTTATTTATACTACATGTTGCCTGAAATTACTCTGGTGTTACTTTTTCCCAGCTTCATTGGAACATAATTTACCTATACAATTGTAAGATATTTAGAGGGTACACCATATACATTGAAAAGGTTTCCTCTCACCTGGGGATTAATACATCCATCATCTTATTTGTTTATTTATTTTTTGAGAACATCCTGCTCTCAAGGAATTTGAGCTATACAGTTATGTAATACAGTGTAATCAAGTATAGTCATCATGTTTTACATTAAATCCTTCTTGATCCTACATGTAATTCACCCTCTTATTGAAAGTAGTTAATAATTATAGAAATACCTGATGATGAAAATGATTGCTTGTTTTCATTGTATAGTCTGACAAATTGCTTAGTTTTGTAAAGACTTCTTCATTATGTTAGCTTGATTTATAATTATATAATTTATTTACCCCTTCCTATTCGATTTGTTTCCTGTCGTTTTTTTTTTTTTTCCATTTATCTTGTAATCTCTCATTTTGCAAGTAAAGATCTATCAATTGACTATTTGTGCAAAGCAAATAATTGAGGCATCTGGATTTCTTTTGGCAGTAGTCAGATCCAAAAGGACTACAGAAAAAGCTATTGTTAGTATCTAATTTTATAAAAATCATGTGTCATTGTTAGTATTAAGAAAAATGCCATTGTTTAAACAAAAATAAAGTGAATTTTGCTGGCTCTTATATAATTGAAAGATATCGTATATAAACTAATAGGAAGATCCTTATTAATTCCATCTTGACCATCAAAGTAAACCTGCCACAAGAGTTTTGAAATATTCTTTGTCAGTGAACCTAAGATAAATTTGATAAAATAAATTTGTCGTGTACTAGCAAAACTGTATAATTTGTTGTATACGTTTTTAAAAACATGGACTCCCATTTCAAAATCATTCATTTGTATTTTCCATAGCATGAGGAAGAACCACCTCAGAATATGAAACCACAACCAGGAAATGAGAAGCCATTATCAAAAACAGCCCTTAAAAATCAAAGGAAGCATGAGGCTAAGAAAGCTGCAAAGCAGGTACTTGGGACACTTATCTTTTCAAAGCAAAACAGACCAAACCAGTTAAATTAGCTCTATGCCTTAAAGTTTAAAGAATTGTAGTCCTAAAAACTTGATTATTAGATTATAAAATGTCGTTGGAGTTAGACATAAGTAGCCAAAATGTCTCTTTTGTGTTTATCTATGAATTTCTCAGTAGTCCTGTATGTGTAACGTGGGACTGAGGAAACTGAGACTGACCTTAAGACCTGAAACCCTAGTGGGATTATGTAGTGTGTTACTTGCGACAGACTGTTTGGAGGAGCCTGGGTGAAGTGGTATAGTTTGCTTTCTCAAACCATGTATTTAGGAGAGACCAGAGACATGATTATAAAGCCATTTTGTCACTTAGTAGATTGCTACAGGAAATTGTTCAACTAGAAATCTAAATACCAGAAGTATCCAAACAATGGAATTGTTCTAAAATAATTTTTTTATATACTTCGTAGTTGAAAAACAACAATTGACAAGTAAATAGTGATGGCTTGTGGCTTATGGTGGTAGTGAGACCAGCTGGGCTAGAAATATGTGGTTAGTAAAGTCGTGGTAATCACATTTTTGAGGTTCAGATAATTTGGTCTTGCCTATTAATGCTTAGATTTTGACAGTCCTAGGTTACTTGGGTGTTTTGGTGGCAGTTACTATTTTAAGGTACAGAATTTCTTTCATCTTCAGTCACTCAGTCGTGTCCAACCCTTTGTGACCTCAGAGACTGTAGCCTGCTAGGCTCTTCTGTCCTTGGGATTCTCTAGGCAAAAATACTGGAGTGGTTGCCATTTCCTTCTCCAGTAGAATTTCATTGTGTAACCATATTCTGCTAAAATTTGGGCTTAAAATATTGGTGTGTTATTTTGTAGTTGATATATTTTTATCTCCAGAAATATCTGTAAATAACCCAGGCTTTGGTGATTCCAAGTAAAATAATCTAGTCCACGTGTTAGACTTGTGTAAAAGCAAGACTTAGCCTCTCATCAGAGTGGTTAGGGACCTCTGCTGGTCCCGAATGTTACAGACTAGTAGCTAAGATTCCTTTTTTGTTGTGGTTGGTTTTCCACCTAATGATTATAGGTGTAATTGACAAATAAAAATCTTAAAAGTGTCCAACATGATGATATGATATAGATTATACATTGTAATAGGATTCCTGCAATCAAGTTAATTAACACATATATCACCTTACATATTTACTTCTGAGGGATGGAACATTTAAATTCTGCTTTCTTAGCAAATTTCAGTCACTGTGTTCAGTATAATACAGTATTATCAACTATAGTCACCATATTATACATGATATCCTCAAACTTATTCATCCTATAGCTGAAAGTTTGTACCCTTTTATCAGCCCCTTCCCATTTCTCCCATCCCCCATTCCCTCTAGCTCCTGACAGCCACCATTTCTACTCTCCATTTATGTGATTTTGACTTCTCTCTTTTTTAGATTCCACTTATAAGGGATGTCATGCAGTATTTATCTGTTTATCTTTCTCTTTCTGGCTTTTTGTACTTAGCATAATACCCTCCAGATTCATACATGTTGTTGCAAATGGTAGGATTTCCTTTTTATTTATTTATTTTTTTATGGCTGGATACTATTCTACTCTATATATCTTTAATGTTTATGTATTACATTTTCTATATTCATTCTTTTGTTGACAGACACTTAGCTTGTTTCCGTACCCTGGCTGTTACAAATAATACTGTGAGCTTGTTTCTATACCCTGGCTATTATAGATAATATTGCGACAGGCCTGGGAGTACAGATTCCTCTTTGGGATAATGATGTTGTTTCCTTTGAATGTATACCCAGAAGAGAGATTGCTGGATCATATGGTAGCTGTATGTTTGATTTCTTGAGGAACTGCCATCCTATTTTTTACAGTGACTGTATAACATTCTTCTAATTGAGATTTAAGGGTCTTCAGAAATCTTTTCAACACAGAATCCTATTTTTATAAATGATATTTCTTCCTCTTTATCAAAAAAATATTTTTAATATGACCATTGCTGGTCCATGGAGCTAAGTAAATTCCCTTTGTAATAAAATATTAGTTGTTTATTTTGTGTGTTTTTCTGATACTTGAGTACATAAAATTTGAGGAAGAGGGTTGTAGACTCAGTTTTCTAATTTAGAAAAACTAATGTTAAAATAGTGACTTTCTTAATGATAGCCCTGCAGCTCTTTTGAAAAAACAATGAGTGCTTTTACTGTAAAACGTAATAATTACAGAAACACTCTCCCACACCCACTTCATACAACCATATAATCACTGACACATGTTATTTACTAAAGATGATACTACTAACCCATCATTGTGGAGTTGCTCTTTGCGTGTTTTCTCAGTGAGAGCAAAATGTTTTCTACTTTCAAGATAATTCTATGAGTATGCAAAGAATTATTATTATTATTTTTTTTGAGACAACTGGCTGAAGTTAGTAAAAGTTATGATTGTGCGGTAGAATGAAGATAAACAATCTATGATAGGACCTCACCTTAACCAGAGCTTCTTTCTTATGCCTGACTGTGAATTAAGGAACCAAAGAGAAGGAGTCAGATGTATATAATCTAACCAAGTACTTTTAAAATTTATGGTGATTCTATGAACTTATCATGTTTATCAAAATAATTGAAACAGAGAGTTTAATCTTATCATATACGTAGCCTTTCCAGAGAATGAGCAGAATTTAAATGCAGTAACATAGACACTTTGACTTAGTCTTTGTTTTTTAAAATATGGAGAAATTGTGTCATATTTCACTTAACTTTAATAGTTTTTTATATGATATTAATCTTCCTAGAAAATTAGTATTCTCAGCTGATTACAAACAACTACATTTTATTTTTTTGGACATGCCACCCAGCTTACAGGCTCTTAGCTCTCCCACCAAAGATGGAACCCAGGCCCTCAGCTGTGAAAGTGGACTGCCAGGATATTCCCACAAACAACTAAATTGAAAAAAATGGGAGGACGTCCCTGGTGATCCAGTGGCTAAGACTCTGTGTTTCCAGTGCAAAGGACCTGAGTTCGATTGCTGGTCAGGGCACTAGATCCCACATGCCACAACTGAAGGATTCTGCATGCTGCAGTGAAGATCAGACCCAGTACAATTTGACCCAGTACGGCCCAAAAATAAAAAATAAATTATTTTTTAAATTTTTCTTTTATCAGATTTCAAAAGTGAATTTTGGTAGGCAGAGTATGTCTATTCTCCTTTTATCCACTCTTCTCCTTTAATTTTTTATTATGAAAAATACCAAACTACACCATATTATCAGAATTTACAAGCTCCTTATATTCAGTTCAGTTCAGTTCAGTTGCTCAGTTGTGTCCAACTCTTTTCGAACCGATGAATCACAGCACGCCAGGCCTCCCTGTCCATCACCAACTCCCAGAGTTCACTCAGACCCACGTCCATCGAGTCAGTGATGCCATCCAGCCATCTCATCCTCTGTCGTCTCCTTCTCCTCCTGCCTCCAATCCCTCCCAGCATCAGAGTCTCTTCCAATGAGTCAACTTTATCGTATGAGTGGCCAGAGTACTGGAATTTCAGCTTTAGCATCGTTCCTTCCAAAGAAATCCCAGGGCTGATCTCCTTCAGAATGGACTGGTTGGATCTCCTTGCAGTCCAAGGGACTCTCAAGAGTCAAAACTAAATAATTTCTTTCTGAATACTCTTAAGTGCTCAGTAATGTTTTCACATAGAAGGTTAGGAATTAACATTTGTGGATTGTAGTGTACGAATTAGAACCAACATGACTCTAAAAAGAAAAAAAAAATGCTCCAATTCTGCAGTCTAAAAATTCTCCAGCAGACATTTTTAGATTTGGAGATCTAGAAGTGATACCCTGTCCCATGTTCCCCTGGGATGCTTTGGAAGTTTGGAGTATTCCACCCAGAACTCTAAGAGGTTCTAGAGTCTTGCAGAGTCTGTGTATTCCATTGGGAACTCTGTAAGGAAGAAGTAGAAGCCCTACTTTAAAAGTTTTCCATGGCACAGTGTTGCCGAGCTGAATTGATCTGATTGTAAATAAATCTCTATGGGACTTACCCTGTAGCATCATCTGTTATATGTATTTGAGTTTACATACTCATAGTTTTGGAGGATATCCCAAGAGTGAAACTTCACACACCTTAGTTAGATAAGCCCTCTCATATTTCCAAATCATCCATATAATGGCACATCCCAAAATAACCAAAAATCTAGAATGTTTATTGGCTGAAACAGTAATCTTGTTTACTAAGGTCATTTCATTTCTTTCCATTTGTTATTACTAATTATATTTTACATTACTAACATACTTTTATTACATTTTGCTAATATTAGTAAAATCCTTGTGTTTTGTTTTGTTTTTTCTGCATCACGTGTCTTGAGGGATCTTTAGTTACTGGACCAGGGGTTGAACCTGTGTGCCCTGCAGTAGAAGCACAGGGTCGTAAAACCACTAGGCCACCAGGGAATTCCCCAATATGCTATTGCTTTTTGTTTTATTCTTATGTTACTTTAAATTACAGATCTTGCCTTTTGTATATCTCATGGTACTGAAATTTTTTTTTAAGCTTCATTATAACTATAATGGGACGATATAACATACTTGAGGCCAGCAGTTCAGTTGCTTTCTTTATAGAGAGTGTGTAAAAAATAAAATCATATTTTGTTTTCTAAAAGGCTGTGTTTGTTGAAATACTTCAATGATTTCATTTTTGAAAACTTAATTCTTGAAAATATTTCCTGCAGGAAGCAAGAACTGACAAGAGTCCAGATATGACACCTGCTCCTGCCCCACAAAGACACCACGAAACACTATTTCTCAGTCAACTTCTGGGGACCCTGAGACAGACAAAAAAATCAAGAACCTAAAGAAGGTGGGAGGCTCCAGTGAAAAGCACATGTGTTTATTGAAAGAACACATGAGAATTATATAAAGGAAATAGTGTTTAGATGCCTAAAGACAGGCATCTGAGAGGTTTGTAGCAGTCCTTGTTGCTTTCTCACCATGAGATACTGTAACTTGGGAATGGTACTGATTTTAGTTTTAGTCACAGATGTCTAAGGGATATCAGTCCTTTATTGTTGATTTTTAGAGTGATAAGAAATAATGTACCTTTGAACATTTTTATACTCACTACTTCATTATACCCTTGTGAGACAGGTAGGACAGATATTCATCCCATTTTTAAAGATGAAGAAAGAGAACAAAAGGAAGCTTATTGACTTGTCAAATTGCAATCACTGTGTGATGGTGGCCTTGGAGGTAGAATCAGGTTTCTAGAGCACTTCCCAGGCACACTACGAAGTTTCTCTTAAAGCTAAAGACATGGTCCAGGTATCATGAGGTACTGAAATAAATGGTGAAATTAGACATATATTTACATACATGTACATATATATACACATAGATGTACATATATAGTAATATTAAAATTTTGAAAAATATAAAATTTCATGTTCTTTACACAATTTTATGTTTAATTTTGAAAGTAGTTTGTGCATTCTGAAATTACTTATTGTTTCTTCCTTTTGCCTCCTGTTTCTTGTTTACAGAAACTGAAAGCAATTGAACAGCTGAAAGAACAAGCAGCAGCTGGAAAACAGCTAGAAAAAAATCAGGTCTTTTCTGCATTTTTCATTCCAGCTCCTATTTACTACCACCCTTCCCCTTTTTATTACAAGCAACTATTTAATCAGATTAAAGAGTATATAGATTTTAAAACTTCTTTTGAAATACACAAGGATAGGGGAAAACGTGGATCATGGAGTCCCTGTTTCCTATGAGACATACTAATGCTGTAGCTGCTGGCTTATTATGATAACAAATAGAAGATTCTCTTCTTTTCTGTATCTCAGGTCACACTGTCCTGTTTCCCCTTTTCCTTCCTCCTGTCCTCCACACTTTGAAGCACAAGTGTAGAATGGAAGATTTATTAGACTTAGAGAATACAGTAAGACAGCTCTGTTTTTTGTCTCATTGATTTATCAATTCAGTCGCTCAGTCATGTCCAACTCTTTATGACCCCATGGACTGCTGCACACCAGGCTTCCCTGTCTATCACCAACTCCTAGGGCCTCCTCAAACTCATGTCCATTGAGTCGGTGATGCTGTCCATCCATCTCATCTTCTCTTGTCCCCTTCTCCTGCTTTCAGTCTTTCCCAGCATCAGGGTCTTTCAAATGAGTCAGTTCTTCACATCAGATGGCCAAAGTAGTGGAACTTCAAGTTCAGCATGTCCTTCCAGTCAATATTCAGGACTGATTTCGTTTAGGATTGGCTGATTTGATCTCTTTGCAGTCCAAGGGACTCTCAAGAGTCTTCTTCAACACCACAGTTAGAAAGCATCAATTCTGCAGTGCTCAGCTTTCTTGACAGTACAACTCTCTCATCCATACGTGACTACTGGAAAAACCATAGCTTTGACAAGGACCTTTGTTGGCAATATCTCTGCTTTTTAATATGCTAAGTTGGTCATAGCTTTTCTTCCATGGAGAAAGCATTTTTTAATTTCATGGCTGCACTTACCATCTGCAGTGATTTTAGAGCCCCCCAAAATAAAGTCTCTCACGGTTTTCATTATTTCCCTATCTGTTTGCCATGAAGTGATGGGACTGGATGCCATGATCTTCATCTTTTGAATGTTGAGTTTTAAGCCAGCTTTTTAACTTTCCTCTTTTACTTTCAGCAAGGGGCTCTTTAGCTTCTCTTCACTTTCTGCCATAAGGGTGATGTCATCTGCATATCTGAAGTTACTGATATTTCTCCTGGCACTCCTGATTCCAGCTTGTGCTTCATCCAGTCTGGCATTTTGCATGATATACTCTGCATAGAAGTTAAATAGCAGGGTTACAATATAGAGCTTTAATGTATTCCTTTCCAAATTTGGAACCAGTTTGTTGTTCCATGTTGGGTTCTAACTGTTGCTTCTTGACCTGCATACAGCTTTCTCAAGAGGCAGGTCAGGTGGTCTGGTATTCCCATCTCCTTCAGAATTTTCCACAGTTTGTTGTGATCCATACAGTCAAAAGCTTTAGCATAGTCAGTGAAGCAGCAGTAGATGTTTTCCTAGAATTCTCCTACTTTTTCTATGATCCAGTGGATGTTGGAAGTTTGATCTCTGCTTCCTCTGCCTTTTCAAAATCCAGCCTGAACATGTGGAAGTTCACGGTTCACATACTGTTGAAGCCTGGCTTGGAGAATTTTGAGCATTATTTTACTAGCATGTGAGATGAGTGCAATTGTGCGGTAGTTTGAGCATTCTTTGGCGTTGCCCTTCTTTGTGATGGAGTCAAAACTGACCTTTTCCAGTCCTGTGGCCACTGCTGAGTTTTCCCAATTTGCTGGCATATCAAGTGTAGTACATTCATAGCGTCATCTCTTAGAATTTGAAATAGCTCAACTGGAATTCCATCACCTCCACAAGCTTTTTTCATGTGATGCCTCCTAAGGCCCACTTGACTTCACATTCCAGGATGTCTGGCTCTAGGTGAGTGATCACACCGTTGTGATTATCTGGGTCATGAAGATCTTTTTTGTATAGTTCTGCTGTCTGTTCATGCCACTTCTTCTTAATATCTTCTGCTTTTAGGTCCATACTGTTTCTGTCCTTTATTGTGCCCATCTTTGCATGAAAAGTTTCCTTGGTATCTCTGATTTTCTTGAAGAGATCTCTAGTCTTTCCCATTCTGTTGTTTTCCTCTATTTCTTTTCATTGATCACTGAGGAGGACTTTCTTATGTCTCCTTGCTGTTCTTTGGAATTCTGCATTAAGATGGATGTATCTTTCCTTTTCTCCTTTGCCTTTAGCTTCTCTTCTTTTTCAGCTATTTGTAAGGCCTCCTTAGACAACCATTTTGCCTGTTTACATTTCTTTTTCTTGGGCATGGCCTTGATCACCACCTCCTGTACAATGTCACAAACCTCTGTCCATAGTTCTTCAGGCACTCTATCAGATCTAATCCCTTGAATCTGTCACTTCCACTATATAATCGTAAAGGATTTGATTTAGGTCATATCCAAATGGTCTAGTGGTTTTTCCCTACTTTTCTTGAATTTAAGTCTGAATTTGGCAATAAGGAGTTCATGATCTGAGCCACTGTCAGCTCCCAGTCTTGTTTTTGCTGACTGTAGATAGCTTCTTCATCTTCAGCCGCAAAGAACAGAATCAGTCTGATTTCGGTATTGACTGTCTGGTGATGTCCATGTGTAGAGTCTTCTCTTGTGTTGTTGGAAGAGAGTGTTTGCAATGACCAGTGCGTTCTCTTGGCAAAACTCTATTAGCCTTTGCCCTGCTTCATTCTGTACTCCAAGGCCAAAGTGCCTGTTACTCCAGGTATCTCTTGACTTCCTGCTTTTGCGTTCCGGTCCCCCATGATGAAAGAGACATCTTTTTTTGGTGTTAGTTCTAGAACGTCTTATAGGTCATTATAGAAACTGTTCCAGCTTCTTTGGCATTAATGGTTGGGGCATAGACTTGGGTTACTGTGATATTGAATGGTTTGCCTTGGAAATGAACAGAGATCATTCTGTCATTTTTGAGATTGCCCCCAAGTACTTGATTCATATCAAACAACAAATTAGACCTTGTTTCTAATCTGTGTTTTTTAAATCTGTGGTTACCAAAAATTTGGTAAAGTCTCAGGTATATTCTTTCTCTAATTTTTTTCTCTTTTGCTATGTGGCTGTTGATCTAATAATTATTTCATTTCCTGTTTAATAACTTTATTGTTTTAAACTTTTCTAGTTGGAGAAAATTCAGAAAGAGAAAGCCCTTCTTCAAGAGCTGGAAGATTTGGAACTGGGTATTTAAAGATTCACAGAAAGCAAGCTGGTTATCAGAAATCACTGCAAACGTGTTTTCTGTACATTCATCAGTGTACATAGAAATATCCATGTGCCCACATTTAACATTCACTTATAATTTTGACCATTTATCTAAGATTCTACATATCTATACAATTACTTAATATGTCTGTTAAATTGATTTTTACATCCTGCATCCTATATCATGTCAACATACGATATAGAAAAAAGACATGATTTTCTGTTTAGCTAAGCTTGACGTATTGAAAGACTAATGTCATTGTTTTTTAGTAGGAGACAGTACTTACCATATCAATGAATAAAAAGATTTTAATTTTAATCATTGTCAACTCAAAAAGTTCTTCAATTAACAACTTCTTTATTAATTTACAAAGACAAGTTTGGGAAATTTTTCCTTTGAATATATAACATAACTGTCT
>SJYC01086605.1:0-24629 GCA_006408675.1 Madoqua kirkii | reverse complement strand
CTCAGTGGAAAAGACTCTGATGCTGGGAGGGATTGGGGGCAGGAGGAGAAGGAGATGACAGAGGATGAGATGGCTGGATGGCATCACGGACTCGATGGACGTGAGTTTGAGTGAACTCCGGGAGTTTCTGATGGACAGGGAGGCCTGGCGTGCTGTCAGGGGTCGCAAAGAGTTGGACACGACTGAGTAACTGAACTGAACTGATGGGACCCGATACCATGATCTTCATTTTTTGAATGTTGAGTTTTAAGCCAAGTTTTTCACTCTCTTTCATGTTCATTAAGAGGCTTTTTAGTTCTTCGCCTTTTGCCATAAGGGCAGTTTCATCTGCATATTTGAGGTTATTGATATTTCTCCCGGTAATCTTGATTCCAGTTTATGCTTCATCCAGCCTGCTGTTTTTCACGATGTACTCTGCATATTAGTTAAGTAAGCAGGGTGACAATATACAGCCTTGATGTACTCCTTGTCCCTATTTGGAACCAGTCTATTGTTCCATGTCCAGTTCTAACTGTTGCTTCCTGACCTGCATACAGATTTCTCAAGAGGCAGATGAGACAGTTTGGTATTCCCATCTCTTGAAGAAGTTTCCACAGTTTATTGTGATCCACACAGTCAAAGGCTTTGGCATAGTCAATAAAGCAGAAATAGATGTTTTTCTGGAACTCTCTTGCTTTTTCCATGATCCAGCAGATGTTGGCAATTTGATCTCTGGTTCCTCTGCCTTTTCTAAATCCAGCCTGAACATTTGGAAGTTCATGGTTCACGTACTGTTGAAGCTTGGCTTGGAGAATTTTGAGCATTACTTTACTACCATGTGAGACGAATTCAATTGTGCAATAGTGGTTTGAACATTCTTTGGCATTGCCTTTCTTTGAGATTGGAATGAAAACACCTTTTCAGCAGTGGTCCTGTGGCCACTTCTGAGTTTTCCCAATTTGCTGGCCTACTGAGTGCATCACTTTCACAGCATCATCTTTTGGATTTGAAATAGCTCAACTGGTATTTCATCACCTCCAGTAGCTTTGTTCATAGTGATGCTTCCTAAGGCCCACTTGACTTCACATTCCAGGATGTCTGGCTCTAGGTGAGTGATCACACCATCGTGATTATCTGGGCCATGAAGTTCTTTTTTGTACAGTTCTCCTGTATACTCTTGCCACCTCTTCTTAATATCTTCTGCTTTGGTTAGGTTCACACTGTTTCTGTTCTTTATTGTGCCCATGTTTGCATGAATGTTCCCTTGGTATCTCTAATTTTCTTGAAGAGATCTCTAGTCTTTCCCATTCTGTTGTTTTCCTCTATTTCTTTGCACTGATCACCGAGGAAGGCTTTCTTATCGCTCCTTGATATTCTTTGGAACTCTGCACTCAAATTGGTATTTCTTTCCTTTTTTTCCTTTGCCTTTAGCTTCTCTTCTTTTCACAGCTGTTTGTAAGGCCTCCTCAGACAACCATTTTGCTTTTTTGCATATCTTTTTCTAGGGATGATCTTGATCTCTGCCTCCTGTACAATGTCACAAACCTCCGTCTACAGTTTTTCAGGCAGTTCTCTCTGTCAGATCTAATCCCTTGAATCTATTTCTCACTTTAGCATACACAGGAAAAAGTCATAAAACAAGGAACATATGTTGATGCAAGTTCCCCCCAAAACGCAATTCCTGTTATGGCCACAAGAGGGTTTCAAAGATCAGAATATTGGGAAATTAAGGCACGGGTCGCTGAGTCGGATAGGATTGATTGACTTCACTTTCACTTTTCACTTTCATGCATTGGAGGAAATGGCAACCCACTCCATGTTCTTCTCTGGAGAATCCCAGGGAGGGGGAGCCTGGTGGGCTGCCGTCTATGGAGTCGCACAGAGTCGGACATGACTGAAGTGACAGCAGCAGCAGCAGCAAGGCATTAGAAATTGTAGAACATACCTGGAAAATATCTTCACTCACTTAAAAGTTGCAAATGTAGGGTCTTCCCTGGTGGTCCAGTGGTTAAGAATCCGCCTTCCAATGCAGGGAACATGGGTTTGATTCCTTGTTGTGGGACTGAGATGCCACAGGGTAAATAAGCCTATACCCTGCAACTAGTTGCAAATAAAATCGCCTGTATTCTTGCTCTTTGCTTTTATATCGCCAAACTCCTTGAATTAACCCTTGTTAGCTCCTTGCCATCAGACTTATTCATACCTTACTCTTGAGTTCTGTCAGGAACTATTGGCTGCAAGTAAATCATGTCTCAAGAATTTGTTTGTAGATCAAATGTTTACAAATGAAATTTTGCATGTTTTCCCACAGAGGTAATAAGTGGTTATTGGTGCTGAGATTACCCCACGAAAACCTTACATGGAAGAACTAGGTATATATTAATTAAAACAAAAGTGCTATTTACAAGTTAATTTTTTAAAATTAATGCCACTAGAAGGAAACAATGAGAATTATTTTTGAACGTTTGAATGCTAAACTTTTATTTTTTTTTAGCAGACTTAAATGATGGAAAAAGAAGAAAATAATTTTAAGGGGATTCCTAAATGCTTTTGGTTATTTTTCTGCACTTTAGATACTGGTTCAGTGCTCCATACACATAAAGTTATCCTCTCTTCCTCAATTAAATTATCACTGTTCTCAAATTCTACCACAGTTGAGGTCACTGAGTGTTTATCAATGAAACAAAGAGAAGGAAAGAAAGGAGATTTTTCCTTAGATCACTAAGCAAAAACTGGATGCAGGAGGGAATGAGAAAAAGACCATTTCAGAGAAAAAGAATATATGAGATGAACAGAGAAAGAGAGAAAAGGGGAAGTGAAGCAAAGAGACCCTGGAATTGGATCGGAGCCATCACAATCAGGGTGCTATCTTGTTGTGGTGGTGGGGTTTTTTTTGTTTTTTTGTTTTTGAGCTGGGGAGGGATGGCACCCTTGGAAAAGGAAATCAGTATGTAACCCGGAAATAGTTGCAAATGAGGCACTATGTGACTTGGGAATGCCTCCACAATTCTCTTAGGAATTAAGTTCTCTTTAGAAGAAAATTCAGGTGCGTTTTTGAAGTCTTAAAAGAGCTGGCAAAGCAGAGCTGTTTGCATTCACGTTCTCAGGCAAAATTACTTCTGGGTAGTTTTGTTTATTTGTTTATGTTCAGTTGAAACTAAACAGGTCAAATCCTACAACTGTGATGTGACCAGAGAGACACTTTGATTGTATCCCATCTTCTTTGCTTTTGTGTCCCTTCCCCTCTTCTTCCCAGCAGGGGTGAATGGTACCCTCTTAAGGAGTTTAGAATCCCGGGCTTGTCCCTCCTCTTCCAAGCCCACAGTCATATAATGGAGACAATTCAGGCATACATATTGGTTGAAAAAAATGCCTTTGGACAGCAAAACTCAAGCATGCATTTGCATTTAAACACTGGCAATGAAAGACCTGAGAATTTCGTGTTTGATAATATTGACTGGAGCAGAGAAGTGATTAGCATTAGACATAGAAGTGGGTGTGTGTGGTGGCGGGGCGGGGGAGGGGAGTGCAAAGTGAAAATAAGGAGTTCTTGTTCAAAAACTAAGAATTTCGAAGTGATAGCAAAGCGTTAAGCCAAGTGCGCGGGGTCTTTCATGCTGGACCCTGTACACCTGCACGGGTTCTGCAGCCATGATGCCGACCCTGCATGGAAGCTGTACGAAACCGAATTCCCTCTGACCTAGAAAAGTGTCTTTACTTTGTTTCCGGACATCCCCCTGTTACCTGGAGGAGAAAGAGGCGGTGGCTGACTAACAAGACGGCTGCAGAGGAAGGGAATTTTTTAGATGAGTTTTGGGTTCACAGCAAAACTGAGGTGATTCCCCCACCACAGCCGTGCATTTGTTAGTGAATGCCTTGACACATAATCACTCAAAGTCCATAATTTACATTCAGTTTCACTCTTGGTGTTGAACATTCTATGGGTTTAGTCACAGGTGCAATAACATGTATCCACCATTATGGAATCATACAGAACAGTTTCTCTGATTGGAAAATCCTCTGTTTCCATCTATTCATCCCACTCTCTCCCTGGCAGCCACTGATCTTACTGTCTCTATAGTTTTACCCTTTCCAGAATGTCATATAAGTTGGAATCATACTGTAAACCGCCTTTTCAGATTGGCTTCTTGCACTTAGTAATAATGCCTTTAAGGTTTCTCCTTTTCCTTATGCCTGCCACCCCCACCCCACTTCCAGGTATGTCTAGGAGGCTTCGGGGGATGTCTGATGTATGGTCAGCAAATGAATTCACTCTTATCAAGTGTTGCCACTGCCTCCACTTGCCCCATAAGTCTTCTGATGAGTGCTACCTTTGCTGAAGACCCCAACCCCTGCTGGCACCTGTTGCTGCTCCACCAGGCCCTGAGGTTACTTTCAGCATTTGTGCATATTTAGCATATCACAGTCCTGAGATGCTAGAGCTTCATCATACCATTCGTAGTAACCCTGGCTGAGATGGCGAATATCTCCCCTTTTTGCATTATATTCTTTGGGGAGAGAATTGTTAAAAACTGTCTGAGCCACCAGTGCTTCTGGGGTTCCATTGTCATGCTTCGTTCTTAGACTTTTACACCTATTAACTTAGTTTTGAATAGAGTTAGGCTGGCTTGGGGAAGCAATCTGAATGACAGTGTTCTTGTGCTGGAGTTGGAACCATCTTTCCTCCATAGAGCTGTGCTCTGTTGCTGCCTGGGGCCTATGTTGTTTGGCTTGTTCTCTCTCTCTTTTTTTTAAAATTTATTTATTTTTGGCTGTGCTGGGTCTTCCTTCCCGCACTAGTGTTTCTCTCGTTGCAGAAAGCGGAGCTACTCTCTAGTTGTGGTGCCATGGCTTCTCATTGCAGTACCGTCTCTTGTTGTGGAGCACGGGCTCTAGAGCACAGGCTTAGTAGTTGAGGCACATGGGCTTAGTTGCTGCACAGCATGTAGGATCTTTCTGGATCAGGGATCAAACCTGTGTCTTCTGCACTGGCAGGCCGATTCTTCCACTGAGCCACCAGGGAAGCCCTGGTTCATTCTCTTGAAATGCTTTATTTCCCAGGATTCACTCCATGTACCCCCCACCCCCACCTACAATCCATGTGTTTACTTGCCAACCACACCCCACATGTCTGAGTCCCAGCATTGAAAAATGAGATTTTTCCATTAGCCTACTTTTGCACATCTTATGGTTTCCACTTGAAATATTTTCTTATCCTATAGCGACCCTCTTTTAAGAAGTCTTTCCTCAAGAACCCACAAGTCTAGTTATTCCTTGTGCCCTGTTATTTTGAAAAATACTTATTTTATCTATTGGGCTGCATTGGGTCTTAGTTGCTGCACGTGAGATCTTTTGTTGCAGCAGCACTTGGACTTAGTTGCCCTGTGGCATGTGGGATCTTAGTTCTCTGACCAGGAATCACGTTTGTGTCCCCTACATTGCAAGGATGAAGATGAGATGGTTGGACAGCATCAGTGATTTGATGGACAGGAACTTGGGCAAACTCTGGGAGATAGTGAGGGACAGGAAGGCCTGGCATGCTGCAGTCCATGGGACCACAAAGAGTTGGACATGACTGAACAACTGAACAACAACAACATTGCAAGGGGGATTCTCAACCATTCAGCCACCAGGGAAGTCCCCTTTGTGCCCTGTTTCTGTGCTGTGTCAAAGTGGTTTATAATGATTGTCTGCATCTTCATGTTGTATGTGACTTCCTCCCTTTACACACTTTTTCTTCAGGGATGCACAGGGTTACTACATCAGTCTTCCTTAGTGCTTTGATAATGCTGCCGATCTTCAATAGCTCCCTTTTTTTTATAGGAAAAAATTTAAACTGCTTAGCTGGCTTTCAAGAACTTCCACTATCTGCCCCACCTACATTTCCATTCTTGTTTCCCATTCATCCCCTAATGGAGCCCTCTCCAGCATGGTAGTCATGCAACCACCCCACCCCTGGCTTTTATTTATATTCTCTTTTCTTCTTCACTATTTAAAATTTTTACCATCCATGACATACACACATTCAAACATTATTTGCTGTGTCAGAATGAATTAATAAATAAAAAATAATAAAGGTAAAGCCCCAGGCACTCAATAGATAGTAGTTGATATTTGTTCTCATTTTATTCTCACTGTTATTATTTGAAGAAATCCATAGTTAGCTGGACTACAAGGACTAATGACAGTTCTTGCCCTTGCCAGTCTCGGCTAAAAACAGAAGAGTCTGACATAGTAGTAACTGATTACAATGATGCATAATGACTAGGTAGGAGGTCAGAGTTGAGTGCCTCAGGGGTATAGTGCAGGAAGGGTTAAAGGTAAATATCACTGAACAGTGAATTGGCCTTGAAGAGTACATAGAAAGTTTTTTATTTTTCTTTGTAAAAATTTTGCACATTTCATTTTAGATTTATTCTAGAAAGTATTTGTAAACGATATCTTTTTAAAATTTTTGTTGCTGTTTAGTCTCTAAATTGTGACCCTTTTGTGACCCCCGTGGACTGTAGCCCACCAGCATTCCCTGTCTATGTGATTTCCCAGGGAAGAGAACCGGAATGTGCTGTTATTTCCTTCTCCACCGGGTCTTCTTGACCCAGGGTTGAACTCACATCTCCTGCATTGGCTGGTGGATCCTTACCACTGAGCCAACAGGGAATTTTTTTTTTATTATTACATTTTAAAATTGTCAATGAAAGATTGTACCCTGCCCTCTTCCTGTCTCACTAAGATATATGACTTTAGTCAGAGTGAACTGAAATAACTATTCAGAAACGTTTTCAGACTTTCACTACATTCTTAAATTAGAAAACAATTTTGATCATGTGTTTAATTCAAATTGTTGGATATGAGAAACTGTTGTTGTTTAGTCACTAGGTCATGTCTGACTATTTGCAACCCCTGAACTGAGGCACAACAGGCTTCCATGTCCTGCACTATCTCCCAGAGTTTGTTCAAACTCATGTGCATTGAGTCAGTGATGCCATCCAACCACGTCATCCTCTGTCATCTCCTTCTCTTGCCCTCAATCTTTCCCTGCATCAAGGTCTTTTCCTGTGAGATGGCTCTTTGCATCAGGCGGCCAAAGTATTGAAGCTTCAACTTCAGCATCAGTCTTTCCAATGAATATTCAGGACAGATTTCCTTTAGGGTTGACTGGTTTGATCTCCTTGCAGTCCAAGAGACTCTCAAGAGAGTCTTTTCCAACACCACAGTTCAAAAGCTTCAATTTTTCAGCACTCAGCCTTCTTCATGGTCCAGCTCTCACATCCATACATGTTCAGTTTAGTTCAGTTCAGTCGCTCAGTCATGTACAACTCTTTTCGATCCCATGAACCACAGCACACCAGGCCTCCCTGTCTATCACCAACTCCCAGGGTCCACCCAAATCCATGTTCATCGATCAGTGATGCCATCCAACCATCTCATATTCTGTCATCCCCTTCTCCTCCTGCCCTCAATCTTTCCCAGCATCAGGGTCTTTTTAAATGAGTCAGCATCAGGTGGCCAAAGGATTGGAGTTTCAGCTTCAGCATCAGTCCCTCCAATAAACACCCAGGACTGATCTCCTTTAGGATGGACTGGTTGGATCTCTTTGCAGTCCAAGGGACTCTCGAGAGTCTTCTCCAACACCACAGTTAAAAGCATCAGTCCTTCGGTGCTCAGCTTTCTTTATAGGCCAACTCTCACATCCATTCATGACTACTGGACAAACCATAGGCTTGACTAGATGGACCTTTGTTGGCAAAATAATGTTTCTGCTTTTTAATATACTGTCTAGGTTGGTTATAACTTTCCTGCCAAGGAGTAAGCATCTTTTAATTTCATGGCTGCAATCACCATCCACAGTGATTTTGGAACCCGGAAACATCTATACATGACTACTGGGAAAAACCATAGCTTGGACTATATGGACCTTTTTTAGGCAAAGTAATGTCTCTGTTTTTTAATATGTCATCTAGGTTTGTCATAGCTTTTCTTCCAAGGAGCAGGAGTCTTTTTTAATTTCATGACTGCAGTCACTCATGGTAATTTTGGATCCCAAGAAAAGAAAATCATTGTTTCCACTTTTCCTCCATCTATTTGCCATAAAGTGATGGCACTGGATGCCTTGATCTTAGTTTTTTGAATGTTGAGTTTTAAGCCAGCTTTTTCACTCTCACCTCTATCAAAGAGTTCTTTAGGCTCCTCTTTGCTTTCTGTTTCCCTGGTGGCTCAGAGGTTAAAGTGTCGGCCTGCAATGCAGGAGACCTGGGTTTGATCCCTGGGCTGGGAAGATTCCCCTGGAGAAGCAAATGGCAACCCACTCCAGTATTCTTGCCTGGAGAATCCATGGACGGAGGAACCTGGTGGGCTACAGTCTATGGGGTCTCAAGGAGTCGGACTCACTTTCTTTTGCTTTCTGCCATTCAAGTGGTATAATTTGCATATCTGAGATTGTTGATTGGGAATCCTGATTCCAGCCTGTGAGTCATCCAGCCCGGCATTTTGCATTATACACTCTGCATAGAAGTCAAATAAGCAGGGTGACAATATATAGCCTTGACATACTCCTTTCGATTTTGAATTGGTCCATTGTTCCATGTCTGGTTCTAACTGTTGCTTCTTTTCCTGCATACTGGCTTCTCAGGAGACAGGAAAGGTGGTCTGATATTCCCATCTCTTTAAGAATTTTCTGTAGTCTATTGTGATCCACACAGTCAAAGGCTTTAGCATAGGTAATAAAGCAGATTTTTTTGGGAATTCCCTTTCTTTCTCTACAATGCAACAGATGTTGCCAATTTGATCTCTGGTTCCTCTGTGTTTTCTAAATCCAGCTTGGACATCTGGCTCATGGGCATACACATTTATTGAGAACTAGAACTCATACCTGATGCATTTCATTAATTATGATATCTGGGCTAAGTGATTCAAAATGACTATATTAATTCTGAGGCTTTATTTTTCAAAAATATGGCCAAATTTTCCCAATACTCTTCTCCAAATCATCTGAAGCACAGACACTATAATGATTTTCCTAAAACCCTCTTACTGAGACTCTCCTTGATTTCCTGTGGTGTATGCTGTATTGAATAATAAATGAAACTTTACAAATTCCTGGTGTAATCTTGACCTTAAGGTTTTCTCTGATGGGACCTAAAACAGATATCAACCAATGGCAATGGATTACTTTTTACTTTGCTTTTGATTTTAGTCCTTTTTGTGTTCCCAGTTTCTTGGTTGCAGAAAGCAGGCTTCATTTAACCTCTGACATTTCCTGAGTTCCAAAGAGCAGATTCAAAAGGCTGCTGTCAGGAAGTTAGAGAATACAGAAACCAGAGAAATGCAGTCAAGAAATGGTGCAGGGTGGTGGTCCAGTGGTTAAGAATCCACCTTGCAATGCAGAGAACTGTGATCCCACATGCCTTAGGCCAGCTATACTAGAATGCCACAACTGCTGAGCTGTTGTGTGACAACTGGACAGTCCTTGAGCTGCATTGAAAGGTCCTACACAACGCAGTGAAGATCCCAAGTGCCAACACTAAGACCGGATGCAGCCAAGAAAAAAAAAGAAAAGAATCTGTGTAGCCACAACAGTGTGGTCTTGGAAAACAGGCAGAGACTACAAGGCCCCTACTCAGGTGAGGATGGTTATTTAAGGCTGAGCCCAAGATTCCTGGTACACCACCGTTACCTCACCACCAGCCAATCAAAAGAAACCCACACATCCTGAGGCCTCACCCCAAATTTTGGCTATAAAACTATCTCCCCCAACCATCGAAGATTTCAGGATGTTAGGCACAAAGCACTCATCTCCCTTGTACTGGCGCATTTATAGTAAATGCTGTGTTTTCCTTCACTAGAGTCCAATGTCAGTAGCTTGGAGTGAACAGACCCATTTGGTTCAGTAACAATTTGAAAAATTAACAATAAAAATAAATACTAAGGAGAAATTTGAACAGTGGATATTTTGGTATGGAGCAATAATTCATTTTTTACGGTGGAATAACGGTATTGTCAAAGCCTTTGACTGTGTAGATCACAATAAACTGTGGAAAATTCTGAAAGAGATGAGAATACCAGACCACCTGACCTGCCTCTTAAGAAACCTATATGCAGGTCAGGAAGCAACAGTTAGAACTGGACATGGAACAACAGACTGGTTCCAAATAGGAAAAGGAGTACATCAAGGCTGTATATTGTCACCTTGATTATTTAACTTCTATGCAGAGTACATCATGAGAAACGCTAGACTGGAAGAAACACAAGTTGGAATTAAGATTGCTGGGAGAAATACCAATAACCTCATATATGCAGATGACACCACCCTTATGGCAGAAAGTGAAGAACTAAAAAGCCTCTTGATGAAAGTGAAAGAAGAGGGTGAAAAAGTTGGCTTAAAGTTCAACATTCAGAAAACGAAGATCATGGCATCTGGTCCCATCACTTCATGGGAAATAGATGGGGAAACAGTGGAAACAGTATCAGACTTTACCTTTGGGGGCTCCAAAATCACTCTCCAGATGGTGACTGCAGCCATGAAATTAGAAGACGCTTACTCCTTGGAAGAAAAGTTATGACCAACCTAGATAGTATATTCAAAAGCAGAGATATTACTTTGCCAACAAAGGTCCATCTAGTCGACCAACCTAGATAGTATATTCAAAAGCAGAGAGATCACTTTGCCAACAAAGGTCCATCTAGTCAAGGCTATAGTTTTTCCTGTGGTCATGGATGGATGTGAGAGTTGACTGTGAAGAAAGCTGAGAGCCAAAGAATTGATGCTTTTGAACTGTGGTGTTGGAGAAGCTCTTGAGAGTCCCTTGGACTGCAAGGAGATCCAACCAGTCCATTCTGAAGGAGATCAGCCCTGGGAATGATGCTAAAGCTGCAACTCCAGTACTTTGGCCACCTCATGCAAAGAGCTGACTCACTGGAAGACTCTGATGCTGGGAGGGGTTGGGGGCAGGAGGAGAAGGGGACGCCAGAGAATGAGATGGTTGGATGGCATCACTGATTCCGTGGACGTGAGTCTGAGTGAACTCCGGGAGTTGGTGATGGACAGGGAGGCCTGGCATGCTGCGATTCATGGAGTCGCAAAGAGTTGTACACGACTGAGCGACTGAACTGAACTGAACTGGAACTGATCTTCCCTTTGGGAAAAGCAGTTAGAGCTGTACTACAGACAATTAAGATCGTCAAAATGCCAGTAATTGTTAAGGGTCATTAATGAGTCAGGTAATTACTCTGTTTTTCTATATGATTTTGGGTATTCCCTGGTAGCTCACTTGGTAAAGAACCTGCCTGTACTGCAGGAGACTAGGGTTCAATCCCTGGACTGAGAGGATTCCCTGGAGAAGGAATGGCAACCCACTCTAGTATTCTCGCCTAGGAAACCCCATGGACAGAGAAAACTGTCGGGCTATAGTCCATGGGATCACAAGAGTGGGACACGACTTAGTGACTAAAACCACTATATAATTTAACTTTTCCAAAGGTCTTTTTTTGTTTGTTTTGAAAGATTCCTTTAGGAAAGAGCAATATTGCAAGAAAATTCAAACAAAAGGCTATAGCACGCGGCCAGAAAGAGTGAAGCATTCCTGTTTGGAAGGCAGCTGCTACTGTTAAATCGCTTCAGTCGTTTCCGACTCTGTGCGACCCCATAGATGGCAGCCCACCGGACTCCTCTGTCCACAGGATTCTCCAGGCAAGCATAGTGGAGAGGGTTGCCATTTCCTTCTCCGTTCGGAAGGCAGGGGCTTTCTCTTTTGGCTCCCACACCTGAATCAAGACTGTTAAACAGGTGTTCTTAAACGTCTCGGGGAGATAAATGTCTGAATTACATTGTATACGGAATCCAGTTGTGTCACGAGCTTTCATTAACTGGCTCCACTGACGTCCCACCGACCGGCAGTAGTTCCCTCCCTACGCCTCTCATTCCACCCTAGCGTCTCCAGCGCACGCCCAACATGGTGGGTCAGGATAGTGAAATGGGTCAGCTCTCCCTCTCACCGCCTGCGCCGGCGCCGGGATGCGCATGCGCATTCCTGCTTCCCTCCTCGACCTTGGCGAGCGCGTCTGCGCGGTGGGGATCAGTTCCCAGCACCCGCTCGGCTTTGGGCTGGCTGCGGTCTCAGTGTGAGGGCGGCCGAAGTGGCTGGCTCGTTTAAGATGAGGCTTCTGCTACTTCTGCTGGTGGCGGCGTCGGCGGTGGTCCGGAGTGATGCCTCGGCCAACTTGGGCGGCGGCGTGCCTGGCAAGAGATTAAAGATGCAGTACGCCACGGGGCCTCTGCTCAAGTTCCAGATCTGGTAAGTAGGTGCGCCGGCTCCCTGCCGCGCGTCTACTCGGCCCCTCTGACTACGCGAGGCCCCGGATCCGCGGCCTAGAGGGCTGAACCTTCCCCGGCCCGGAAGAACGGCGCCAGCAGCCTTCCGCCGCCTGCCTCCTCCGGGTCTCTTCCCGGGGGTGGCCTTTCCGCCCTCCTTTCCTCCAAGCACAGCCGCTCAGTTAGTTTTTATTTTTATTTTTTTGGTTCCTGGAATGAATGGAATGGGAACAGAGGGAAGGGGAAAGGTAAATACTGAAAGGCGAAGGCTTGGGGACACTTGTCAGTACGGAGAACCGGTCGGCGGCGTCACGCCGCGGCCCTGCGGAGGTGGGTTATTATGAGTCGGCGCAGTGTCAGCGCGGGAGCTCCAGCGTGTGTCACTGGGTTCCCTTTTCCTCTCGCCTTTGGCGAGTTACGCCTGGAGGCCTCGCTGCCTGGCCGGACGGAGGTTAACTTGGGTCTTTGGAGGGATCCTGCGAGGGACAGATGTCTTTTTCTCCAGGATCCGGCAAAGTGACTGTTGGATGAGGGAGTCGGGATTCTGATAGCTGATGGGCTTGGATGGGGAAGCCGATTCTCCGTTTGCAATCTCCAAAGTGTTTTTGAAAAGCAGCACGTTGCCCTTCTGACCAACGTTCGCTCCCAGACAGCTGCATCTTCTTCTCCAGCCCCTTACTCCCGGGGGTTCCTTGCTCTGGCATCTCTCTCCACCTTTCAGATCTCTCGGGCCTTAAGAGAAATAGCAAAAACAATCCCTCAGCCCCCCAAACCCGGGAGTTTTGGACAATTTTCTGTAAGTTTGTTGTTACCTACATGAGTACTAGAAGCAGAATAGCAATGCATGCCATAAGGTAGGTGGTGTTGGCAAACGTTTGAAAGGCTCCGATGCAAAACAGAAACCAAAATTGTAAAATTGTAGAAATTAGAATCCTGTATCTCAAAAGGTGTTTTTTTTCCTTTCCTCAGAAGAGGGTAGTCGGATTAGTAAATCTGAAGAATCCTGTTATTTTTCAATACTGGTGTTGGCCTTAATACATTTAAATCAGTTTTTTCAAGCTTCATATAGTAATATAAGTGTACTAAAATTTAGATTTTCTCTTATCCAATTAGCTTTTTGTTCAATCTTAAAGACTAAGCAAATATTTAAAATTAAATCAGTTCAAGTGACATTTAAAGAAAGTCAGAAAATAAGATTTTTGAAGTGAAAACTAAAACCTTGCTTCTTTCTGATGAACAAAGCTTCCTGTAGTGTTTACTCTGTGCCTGGCATATATCATTGTATATCATCTTTCATATGTGATGTGATACTGTAAGTGGGAATTTTGGCTTGATTCCCCTCTCCCTGTCCTTTTTTTTTTTGAACGTGGCAGTCTTCTTGGGAACTTATAAATATTATTAAGGATTAAGTGTGATGCTTTTGGATTTAAGTAGTTAAAAAAAGACTGCATTTTCCAAGTTAAGTAATTTTTCTGTTTCTTATCTCTGGGTTTCACTTGTGCTTCTCAAAAATATTCTTTTACAGTTGGTTATGTCAGTTTACTTGTCACAGTAATTTAACAAATGTACCTTCCTCTTAGGTACACAGCAAAGTTTTGAAAATGTATAACTGAATGTAGGGAAAGGCATTCAGTTCTTAGAATTAAGCTTCAAAAACGTCATAAGTACTTCAGTTGAACTTCTTTTTAAAAGATCATTTATTTAATTTATTTGGCTGTGCTGGCTCTTAATTGCTGCACGGGCTTTTCTTTAGTTGTGATGAGTAGTGGCTACCGTAGTTGCGGCACAGGGGTGTCTCATTGCGGCGGCTTTTCCTGTTGCAGAGCACGAAAGAAGAGCGCCGGGGCTTCAGTAGTTGCAGCGTGTGGGCTGAGTCGTTGCAGTTTCCAGGCTCTAGAGCACAGGCTCGGTAGTTGTGGCGGGCTTCGTTGCTCCTTGGCTTGTGGGATCTTCCTGGATCAGGGATGGAACCAGTGTCTCCTGAATTGGGAAGCACTTCTTTACCACTAAGCCACCAGAAAAGCCCTCAGTTGAACTTTTGTGACTTAGTTTTTGTTTCCTTTTATTCTTTAAGTAGAGAAGTACAGACTTGTCCTAAATTCTTTTGCAGTCGTCCTAAGCATGTTACATACAAAAATGCTTCACTCTAAAAAAAAAATCTGTATATGGTTAAAAAAACCCTGTTAATATGCCCTGTGCCCTTTTGTGACTGAGCAATCCCACTGCTGGGCATACACACTGAAGAAACCAGAATTGAAAGAGACAGATATACCTCAATGTTCATTTCAGCACTGTTTTACAATAGCTAAGACATGGAAGCAACCTAGATGTCCATCAGCAGACAAATGAATAAGCAAGTTGTGGTACATATACACAATGGAATTACTCAGCTATAAAAAAAAAAAAAAAGAACACATTT
Organism: Madoqua kirkii; assembly: GCA_006408675.1. Classification (NCBI taxonomy): domain Eukaryota; kingdom Metazoa; phylum Chordata; class Mammalia; order Artiodactyla; family Bovidae; genus Madoqua; species Madoqua kirkii. The sequence continues at coordinate 9,924 of SJYC01086605.1, read as the reverse complement.
GAGTCAGTTCTAATGAGGTGGATGAAACTGGAGCCTATTATACAGAGTGAAGTAAGTCAGAAAGAGAAGCACCAATAGTATATTAATGCGTATACATGGAATTTAGAAAGACGGAAATGACAATCCTATATGATTGTCATATACGTGTGTCAGCAAAAGACACACAGATGTAAAGAGCAGACTTTTGGACTATGCGGGAGAAGGTGAGGGTGGGGTGGTTCGAGAGAATAGCATTGAAACATGTGTATTACCAGATGTAAAATAGAGGACCAGTGCCAGTTCGATGCATGAAGCAGGCAGGGCACTCCAGCCAGTGTACTGGGACAACCCAGGGGGATGGGGTAGGGAGAGAGGAGCGGGGGCGGTTCAGGATGGGGAGACACAGGCAGTTGTGGCTGATTCATGGCGATGTATGGCAAAAACCACCACGATATTGTAAAGTAATTATTCTCCAATTAAATAAATAAATAAAATATGCCCTATGCCCTACCAAATACAAGTAAATTTAGCTTGTTTGTTACTTTTTCCCCCTGAGACTAACCTGTATATAGTAAAGTGAATATTGGGTTTCTGATTTTGATAGACTCTCTTGGGCATTTATTTGCAAGTTTGGGAAAAGAAGGAAGCTAAGATGAGGATAAATCTGAAAATTCTTTAAATTCCATTTAAAATCAAAGTGCTGTAAAGTGCAACTTTTCATTAATTACCAGTGTTAACAGAGAACTCATTTTTCCCAACCTTTAAACTTTTGTTTTTTTCAAACTTTAAACTTTCATTTTGTAGTGGTGTGTAGCCGATTAACAATGTTGTGGTAGTTTCAGGTGAACAGCAAAGGGACTTAGTCATGCATATACCTGTATCCATTCTCCCCCAAACCCCGCAGGCAGGCACATAACACTGAGCAGAGCTCCATGACTGTACAATAGGTCCTTGTTGGTTATCCATTTTAAATGTAGCAGTGTGTACATGAGCTATTTTTCCCTTCCTTTCCGTTTATTTTGCCGTTTATTATTTTATATTCATTATGAGTACTCTTTCTTTAACTCAATATATCATCTGTTAATTGTGGCACTTTTGTAATTGCTAATAGAACAAAATAATGCATAACGGAATTGAAGAGAGAGAGATCAAGCATGCAGAGTAGCTTCAACAAACTTCCTATTCTGTTTTCATGTATTTTTTCAGTAAATCCTCATTCAAGACCCACTTGTGCCAAAGGCTAAAAATAACTTGGTGAACAGGGCAGATGTGGCTCCTCTCAAAGCCTGCTGAGAAGCACAATATAGCTGAATGTTTGGTTTATTACATCAGGTGATCAAGCAGTTGAAGATGCATGTAAGGATGTTGCATATTTGGAGGAAAATTTATACTGTTTACTTGGACGTTTAGTCATTAAGCATAAAAAAGGAAGTTTTCTGATCAAACCTTAAAATTCCCTTATCACATTTTTTTCCCTGTGATTTTTGTGTAAATGTATCTGACAGGTACTGTTTGCAAGTTTGTATGCATGCTTTTTTCCTCCTGTATATGTGAATTAACATGTAATCATACTTACAGCATAGTATCAGTTCTTGCAGTTTAAAGAGATTACTATCTGCAGCTCTTCATGGTTAATACTTAGTCAACATTTGACAATTGATTTACTAAGAATAGTAGATTAAAGTTAAGATTTCAAAATATAAGCAGAATGCATCAGAATTTTCCAATTTTTGTTAACCCACTGCTATAATTTTAGGACAACCAATTTCTAAATGGAATTTTAAGAAGTAAATGGAACAATTACTAGAAGACACTTTAATTTAAATTTATGCCAGTTTTTAGCCTTTGCTTTCATAGTATGGAGGCAAGAAAATAAAGACCAAAGACTGATTTGGATGTTAATATTGATCAAGATTAGTAAAATGCTGAATGGAAGAAATCTGAAAAATTTTAAGTCAGTTTTTAGACAAATATTTGTATGTTTAGCAAATAGTTGAGCCCCAAGTCTATGCAGGTGCTTTGTTTGGTGCTGGGAGTTCAGTTCAGTGCTCTCATAGATGTTAAAGGCAAGAATAGAAGGCAGTCATTAATCCATGACAACACATAAAATTACCGTTGTGTTAATTGCAATAGGAAAGTAATAAAGTATGAGAGAGACCCAGTCATAGGATCAGGGAAGGTTTCCATGAGAAAATGAACTTTGAACAGAGATTTGAAGGTTAAAATATATTTAGAGAGCACTTTTGAGCAATGGAAATAACACATTCAGTGGCCTTATAGTAGGAGAGAACATAATTTCTTGAGGCCAAGGCTCCTGACCTCAAAGACCAGACAGAAGGTGGCACAGAGCCTGGAAGGTCTGGAGGGCCATGTTAAGGAAAAATCAGTAGGTATCACTGTGGGAAAGACATTGTGTGTGTCAGTTGCTCAGTCCTATCTGACCTTTGCGACCCCATGAACTGTAGCCCACCAGGCTACTCTGTCCAGGGATTCTCCAGGCAAGAATACTGGAGTGGGTTGCCATTTCCTTCTCCAGGAGATCTTCCTGACCCAGGAATTGAACCTGGGTCTCCTGCATTGCAGGCGGATGCTTTACCATCTGAGCTACTAGGGAAGCCCCTTACAGGGGACAAAAAATAGATAACGGGGAGACCATTTAGGGAGACTCTTGAAATTGCCCAGGCAGGAGACAGTGGAGCTTGGAATAGAAAGATGGTGGTAGAAGTAAAGGGACAGGTCTAAGATCTTTCTGAGATTAAGTTAGTTCCTAGTGATTACATATTTGAGGGGCCGGAGAGGTGGCATGGAATGAGAGGTGTCAGAGGTGGCTTCTCAGTTCTGGAGCGATGTCTAATGATAAATGGTTAAAGGAGAGAATAGTTCTTTGCAGATTTGTGTGTGTGTGTGTGTAGTGGGGGAATGAAAGGAGAAGAATCCTGAATTTTAACCGAAGTGTAGGTTACAATGTTGTGTTTGACGTGTACAGTAAAGTGATATATATGTTATATATTTTTTCTTTTTCAGGTTCTTCCCCATTGTAGGTTGTTATAAGATATTGAGTGTAGTTTCCTGTGCTGCACAGTAGGTCTCTTTACCTGTTTTATATTTAGTAGTACATATTGTTAATCCTAAACTCTTAATTTACCACCTCCCCATCCCCTTTGGTAACCACAAGTTTGTTTGTTCAGTTTTAAAACTAAAAACAGAGTAGCCAGGGCAAAATCCTACAAAGAAAGTTTCATCTCTCCCAAACAGTCACAGTAACTGAAACCAAAAACTTAAATAGCTGGGATTATATTTCTCCAAACCTAAGATATGATAGATTGTAAGATAACAGGTATTATATTTCTCAAAACCTAAGATATGATAGATTGTAAGATACACCATTATTTTATGTAGCACTCAGAAGGGAAAAAAATGGCCATTTAAACTGTGACACACTAATGATTAGGAGATAGATTTTGGTTTTTAGAAAGATGCTAAAAGGGAAGAATGTACTACTTGGAAACGGTGAAATAAAGGAGTAATAGGAAGTTGATCCAGGTGGTAGAGTGGTGGTAGAGTGCTGTAGAGATAAAGAAAATGGTAGCTGTTGCACCTGCCGCTATGGTATATGTTTAAAGTTGTATAGAATTGAGTCATCATTTTGTTTTGACCATTTTGAAGATAAATAGCAGGAGCTAGCTGAGTGCTGTGCTTATAATAGTTGTTTCTTCTTAATAATGAATGAAGTGCTTTAGTTCAGAGCATTTAGATGTAAGTAAAATATGAATGGTTTTAAGATTTTTATCTCCTCTTACAGAAAATTAGAACATTGTTTCCTTACAGGTTGCCATTAAGGTAAGTGGTAGCCAAAATCAAATTTAATATATCATTTAGAAACCTCATAAATTTTGAATGGTGTAGTTACTGGGAAGCTGAGCATTTACTGGACCAGCAGTTTGGAGGTCTAGAAAGGTCTGCCTTTTTGTCTTCTGAATGACTTAGGGGAAATTGTATATCTCTTTAGCTCTCAACTTTTTCTTCTGTACAGTAAGGATGTTGGTTGTATTCCAGTTACTTCTTTTTTATTTATTTTTATTTTAAAAATTAATTTATTTTAATTGGAGGCTGATTACTGTACAGCACTGTAGTGGGTCTTGCCATACACTGACATGAATCAGCCATGAGTGTACATGTGTCCCTCATCCTGAACTCCCTTCCCACCTCCCTCCCATCCCATCCCTCAGGGTCATCCCAGCGCACCAGCCCTGAGCGCCCCGTCTCATGCATAGAACCTGGACTGGGGCTCTATTTCACATGTGATAATATACATGTTTCAATGCTGTTCTCTCAAATCATCCCACCCTCGCCTTCTCCCACAGAGTCCAAAAGTCTGTTCTTTACATCTGTGCATCTTTTGCTGTCTCACATATAGGGTCATCGTTACCATCTTTCTAAATTCCCTGTATATGCGTTAATGGTGTTTTTCTTTCTGACTTATTTCACTTGGTATAATAGGCTCCATTTTCATCCACCTCATTAGAACTGATTCAAATGCATTCTTTTTAATAACTGTGTAATATTTGTGTATATGTACCACAACTTCCTTATCCATTTGTCTGCCAGTGGGCATCTAGGTTGCTTCTATGTCCTGGCTGTTGTAAGCAGTGCTGCGATGAACATTGGGGTACACGTGTCTCTTTCAATTCTGGTTTCCTTGGTGTGTATACCCAGCAGTGGGATTGCTGTGTCATTTGGCAGTTCTATTTCCAGTTTTGTAAGGAGTCTTTACACTGTTACTTCTAATATTCTATTAAGTACGGTTAAGAAACTTAAGGGAAAAAAGTGAAAGCATGTATGTATGTCTCATTTACATCTTTTGTCACTTAAGAGTGTAGTTGGAGTCCTCTAGTTCATCTGATTGATACTCCTTGCTTTCCAAAAAGGAAAATCATGTTTTCAGATACTTTATCTTGATTGAGGTGTAGCCTGAAATTGATCAGAAATCGTGGCCATGTAGATTTTAGCAAGAATTGATAATCAAGACCTTAGGTTTTTTTGTTTTGTTTATTTTTTGATTGAAGGACAATTGCTTTACAGAATTTTGTTGTTTTCTGTCAAACCTCAACAAAGCCCGTGGTTTTTAATGCCCCCTTTTTCATACCACTTGTTTTCTCTTTCTGTTCAAATTTTAGGAAGACATTGTTTTCTTAAACTGTAACATTTAAAAACCAGTTGTCTGGTAGGAGAGACAGGCATATAAACAATATTACAGTAAAACATTCTGTTCTGAGTGTTCTAAAAGAAGTCTTAAAAGCCCAGAGGGAAGAAAGATTACCTGTCCAGGAGGTTGGAAGGCTTTGCAGAGAAGGAAATGAAATCTTGAAGGGTATGGGGAACTCTTCAGGAGATACAGAGGATGAGCTTTACTAGCTAAAGGAAGAACACATGCAAATGAAGCCTGACTCAGCATAGAGGCAGTAGACGGGAAATAAGGAGAACTGGAGTCAGATAATCTGTTAAAAACACCCAGCACAGTGTATCTGCTACTGCCATTTATCAAGTGCTCGTTATGTAATTTATTGTTTGCATTCTCGTTAGTGTTATAATGGTAACTTCAGTAAATAAACTTTTGAAAGCTTTACTTACTGGCTTTCACCTTAAAATTAAGATCACTGATTGTTGATGCTGAAAGCCATGCTTCTCTGTACATTGGTGCTGAATTGAATCTCAAAGATAGAGTTTTGGGTGAAGTAGAAAAGGATCTGCCTACCAAATAGGAGATGTGGGTTTGATCCCTGGGTCAGGAAGACCCCCTAGAGAAGGAAATGGCAACCCTCTCCAGTTTTCTTGCCTGGGAAATCCCATGGAAGAGAAGCCTGATGGGCTACAGTCCATGGAGTCGAAAAAGAGTCAGACACACCTTGGCAACTGAACACATCAGCAGCAGAAAAGAATAGTTTTATTGGGCTTCCCTGGTGGCTCAGATGGTAAAGCGTTTCCTGCAATGTGGGAGACCTGGGTTCGATTCTTGGGTCAGGAAGATCCTCTGGAGAAGGAAATGGCAACCCACTCCAGCACTCTTGCCTGGAAAATCCCATGGACGGAGAAGCCTCAGAGGCTACAGTCCATTGGGTCGCAAAGAGTTGGACACGACTGAGTGACTTCACTTTCACTTTCCCTTCACTTTCATTGGTTTGCCAGGCAAAGGAAGACAGAGCAGACTCCTGCTTTGTGTCTCAACCCAGGGGGATTTGATGAGTTTTTACAGTAGTTCAGGATGGGGTTGCTGACAGGATTAGGGTGTGTGCAGGGCCCCAGGTGGTCTTGTTGAGCTTCTGAGTCTCTTAAATCTCACCTCAGGTGGTTTCTTGACTATTCGTTTCCTTAAAAGGGTGAGGGTAAGGTGAAGTCGCTCAGTCCTGTGGACTGTAACCTACTAGGCTTCTCCGTCCATGGGATTCTCCAGGCAAGAATACTGGAGTGAGTTGCCATTTTCTTCTCCAGGGGATCCTCTTGGCCCAGGGATGAAAACTGAATCTCCTGCGTTGCAGGCAAATTCTTTACCATCTGAGCTATAGGGAAGTCCACAGGTATTCTTTAATTTATTTAAGCTACTCAATCTTTTGTTTAACATTTATGTTTGACCTAATTGTTCTTTTTTTAGAATGCATTTATTTTTGGCTATCCTGGGCCTTCGTTGCTGCCACAGGCTTTCTCTAGTTTCAGCGCACAGGCTGCTGGTTGCAGTGGCTTCTCTTGTTGTGGAGCATAGGCTCTAGAGCCCATGGGCTTTAGCAGTTGTGGTGCCTGGGCTTATGGAATCTTCTTAGACCAGGAATCGAACCTGTGTCCCCTGCATGGCAAGTGGATTCTTAATCACCAGTCCACCATAGAAGTCCTATGTTGGTCCTAATTTTTCATAAAATTACTTTGTTAAGGTGACTGTCAGTTATCTAGAGTAGTTTTTCAATTATTTCCATAAACTAAATCCATAGAAGTAAAATATTACAATTACATTGATGGGTATCACATTTAAAATTTTGACATAGTTAAACTAGGTAATACTCTCACTAGAAGATCTTAAAGTAGGTTGGGTTTTTTAGAATTCTCTAGTTTATTGCTCTGTAATTAGAGAACGTGACATTTGCTGTTATATTTTATTCCATGGACTGAGGATTTAGCCCTCAGAGACAGCCTGTCATCAACAAGGGACTATTACGAAGGGGAGGAGCCAGGAGTTTTTGCAGGGGAAAAAAAAATGGTTATCAGAGTGTCAGATTACTGAAAGAATGAATGAAGAAAAACCTCTCAAGTTAATGAGTTTAGCGCTTTTCCATATATGGGAAGTTGCAGGAGTTTGGGCTTACTGAAATTTCTTTGATATGTATTTTGACTGTCTAGGTCCAGTATCCTGTTTTTCTCTGTCCTGAATCCCCTTAGGGTGTGCAGCTGGGAGTGTCTGCAGTGGCTGATGGCTTAATGGTTGCAGCATCCTTTGCTTACTGAGATAGCTGATGACATTCTTTATCCACATACTTATTGGGCTTTCTTTGGTCTCTAAGGGTGTTTTCTATAGGAAAAAACCCCTGGTTTATCAACAAACTCCCTCTATTGATGATACTACTCAGATCTGTAACTTTTGTGTATTATTCAACTATTACTGATTCAGTTTTTCACCCATCAATTTTCTTCTTTTAGGGCCTCTCTCGCTCGCTCTCTCTCTCCCCCTCTCTTTCTCTCTCTCTCTCTATATATATTATTCTGCTTTTTGGTTTCATGGTTTCTTACAGTCCTCCCTTATCTCTTTTATCATTCTTTTTTTCTTCTTGGAGAATATTTTTGGATGTAAGCTTTTATATTGAATCTTTTTTTTTTTTTTTTTGCTGTTTCTGCTGTTTGAATTTGTGACAGTTTTTGCATAGTCCCTTGGGTGTTTCATTTTTTTCATTCCTGTTTCTCAAGCAAGACAAGGAAAACAGCTTCAGATATTATCAGTTGATGAATTGTATCCTTAGACTGCTACCAGCTCACTCTCTTTTCTTCATTAGAATGTTGCCAGCATCACAGCAGCATAGATCTTTGTCTATTTTGCTTGCTGCTGAATATCTAGAACCAAAACCAGTACCTGCCATCAGGCAGTATTTATTGAAAAAATGAATACAGTTCCATGGCAGTCCACTCTGGTCATGCTTCTCCTCCTCACCCCCGTTTAAACATTTCTAACTGGAGTGTTGAACAGTGCTTTCTAATATTGTTCCTTTCAGCTGGATTTTTACCTGGTTGGCCTCTACTTCAGTTTTGGTAGCTTTTAGGCATAGAATGTGATAACGTAAAACATCAGTTTTGAATGTACTCCATACTTAGTAACCTTTTTTACCTGGCTGCCCTCTTTACTGGTGGGGCTAACCTTCCAAGATGCCTTGTGTTATTGTCCATCATCTTCCTGCTGCTCTCATTTCTGAGATACCCCTATACTGATCCTGTTGGTGGTTTTCTTTCTAAGGTTCCTGTTTGTGGTTTTCTTTCTAAGGTTCTTGGCCTTTTTGTTGAGTTTATTCTAATATCTGAAATCAGTCTACAACATGCTTGTAAAAGCGCAAGAGAACAGGAAAGCAGTAAAGCAGCCTGGAGACATCTCTAGTTTGGTCAGTGAATTAGCATAGAACACAATATTGTTGTTTTCCTAATCATTCTGACAACTTATAAAAATGCACTGAGGATGAACTTTCTGGCATGTGAATTATTCCTCAATTTAAACATTGTATTGTAAGAATAAAAGCATGAAATTATGTGAAATATTTTGAGACAAAAATTCTTGCAAAATGCAAGTGAGTTGCCATTTATTGAATACTTTCATCAAATCACTTTTACTGAATGGCTACATACCTTATAAATCTGTTGATGAGAAATGCTTTTCAGATTAAAGAGATAAAATCCCTTCCCCACAAAGAGCTGAGGAATTTACACAGTTTATTAGTTCTTTATGGAATAGTCTACAGCAGCAGATTTCCTGAAATGTTATGCCAAAGGGAAACTAGAAACTAGTGACCTCAAGAATAATACACAAAGAATAAAGAGAATAAAAGCAGATCATTTATTGAATTTTAAGTTTGTCACACCTTTGGAATAAACTCAAGAAACCTGGAATCTTAGAAGCTTTGTTAGGTGTATTTTGTAATCCTAGGTGTTTTTACTGTGGTGGCCACAGCAGTGTTCTGAGAGTTAGGCAAGTGGAAGGGATATTATTTGATTTCATGTAATACCGTTCTTTTTTTGGGCTCCAGAATCACTGCAGGTGGTGATTGCGGCCATGAAATTAAAAGACACTCCTTGGAAGGAAAGTTATGACCAACCTAGATAGCATGTTCAAAAGCAGAGACATTACTTTGCCAACAAAGGTCCATCTAGTCAAGGCTATGGTTTTTCCAGTAGTCATGTATGAACGTGAGAATTGGACTGTGAAGAAGGCTGAACGCCTAAGAATTGATGCTTTTGAACTGTGATGTTGGAGAAGACTCTTCAGAGTCCCTTGGACTGCAAGGAGATCCAACCAGTCCATTCTAAAGGAGATCAGTCCTGGGTGTTCTTTGGAAGGAATGATGCTGAGGCTGAAACTTCAGTACTTTGGCCACCTCATGTGAAGAGTTGACTCATTGGAAAAGACTCTGATGCTGGGAGGGATTAGGGGCAGAAGGAGAAGGGGACGACAGAGGATGAGATGGCTGGATGGCATCACTGACTTGATGGACATGAATTTAAGTGAACTCTGGGAGTTGGTGATGGACAGGGAGGCTTGGCGAGCTGCAGTTCATGGGTTGGCAAAGAGTTGGACATGACTGAGTGACTGAACTGAACTGAACTGAATACGGTTCTTAAACCTGGTAAGCTCATACCTGTTTGAAAGTTTTGCAACTTTTAAAAATGCTGAGCAAATTCTGGTCTCCATTTTGATCTTCAGTC